>JAVSBS010002566.1:0-35505 GCA_033124195.1 Coracias cyanogaster | reverse complement strand
CTGCACCCTCTCCAGCAGCTCCCTGTCTCTCTTGAACCGGGGAGCCCAGAACTGGACACAGTACTCCAGATGTGGCCACACCAGGGCAGTGTAGAGGGGAAGGAGAACCTCCCTTGACCTGCTTGCCACACCCTTCTTGATGCACCCTAGGATGCCATTGGCCTTCTTGGCCAGATGGGCCCACCAGGACTGTTGTCCACCAGGACTACCAGGTCTCTTTCCACAGAGCTGCCTTCCAGCAGGTCAGCCCCTAACCTGTACTGGTACATGGAGTTATTCCTCTCCAGGTGCAGCACCCTACACTTGCCCTTGTTGAATCTCATCATGTTTCTCTCCGTCCTCGTGCTGAATGGCAGCACAGCCTTCTGGTGTGTCAGCCACCCCTCCCAGTTTTGTATCATCATGTTATCTTCCAAACCTGAAATCCCTCTCCTTCTTTAATGTTTATTAAAATTTCATTTCATATAGAAACCTGTGCTAAATTAAATAGAAGATTGTACTTCTCCATCTTCTTTCCTCTTTTTAAGTGCACTTATTAATGTATTCAATGGCATGTTAATAGTTTACCATTCCAATGTAAGGTCAAACTCTACCTGGATGGGCACAAACAGGCTGCATCTATAGATACCAGAGATCAGTGTGTTCACAGCTGGCGACAAAAAGTTGGCAGTACTGTACACTTCGTATTTGTTTGTGTGTCACAGGCTTTATGAAAACCTGCTCCTACAGTAATTGCAGTAAAGCATTTTTTTTCTCCAACATACATTTAGGTTTGCATCATGCCAGCTGCTGCACTTCAGCAAGGAAAAGAAACTTGGTTCCACAAAGAGAAGGCTGTGTACAGATTCCATCTATGAACTTACTTGAAAAGAGCTACATAAACTTAATTGATCAAAAGGGAGTCACAAAAGGATGAAATATTTTGCAGAGGCATATGCTAATGGTACTGCACCAACCTCCAAGACCTACTTACTGCCTTACAGGAAAGGTCCATAAAACTGTTGAGGTGATGGAAATGCTCCTGAGCTGCTGCTTGGAATGCAGAAACGGGACAGTAACTGTGCCATTTATTTATTTATTTATTTTTAAAATAAGGCAAGGAGAAAGGGGCCCGGGCATTTTAACAGGAAATTAGAAAGCTAGCTGATATAAATTCACCACCTATCAAAGGTTTAACAGCCCAAGTTCCCCTCCCCCTGCTCCCCCCATTCCTGATCTCTCAGCTGCATCCTAACACTCACAGTGCTGCTAATGGATAAAAATGGAAACAAATGTATGCAACAAATCACAGCGGGCTCCCGTGCCAGCTTCCCCCTTCTGATTCATCAGACCTAGATCTTCATACTGCAGCTACGTATTAAAATCAATGTTCTGCCTCTTCATTATTGTCATTATTCCTCTTTCACTTCAGAAGTTTCCTTTCCTTTAGATTGCTGCCTGACCAGCTTGTCAGGGCATATTTAAATCAATACTATGTGCATACGCGCGTGTGTGCTGTGCATCTGGATGCCACCTCATTACCATCTGAATTCCTATCATTTCTGCTGGGGCACAAAAACGTAGGGGTAAAAAAATCATGTCAAATGACAGAAGATTACAGCCATCTATCTCCATCATTTAAAAATCTGAAGTAACTGCAGATTTTGCCATCAGTTCATTTCATACCTGATAAGAAAATCTAAATAAAGATTGAATGCAGCACTTTCCGTAATGCATGAAAACGCAATGCAGCTCAAGCAGAAGGCATTAAAGATTCATCCTCTTCTTGGCCAGAACTGGGGCTTCAAACTGCTTATGTCAACATCGCCTTACCACATCTGGGGCTCACCTTCCAGGTCATGGAGGAAAACCCCCTAATGGTGCAGGCTTTTAATAGGGAATTTGGAGTTGAGTGACTGGTAAAGTTACTCTTTAGTCCTACCAAGAGCAAACACAACCGAGACAGCCCACGTTTACTGAGTAATTGCTATTGCTGGTTGAGCTCCAGGTCAGAGAAGCTCTGCTGGTACTGCAGTGTCTGGTAACAGGAATGCTGAGTCCTGCAAATGCACACTGGAGGAAATGGGTGAGGCTGCAGGAAATTACGATGCACGATCTTAGTACAGTATAAAGAAACAGAGTGTAAAAATAAAATTTTAAAACCCTCTTTTATATATATATAAATAAATATAAATAGTAAATCTCTGCTTGCTTTCATTTGGATATGAAAGGCCTCCAAAAAAGGAAGCATTTTACTTAAGTTGGTCATAATGCAGGTACCCACTGCACTCTCTCCCAAAACAACATGCCTGTGTCTTGGTTTTTTTCTTTTAATTAGAAGCACAGCACTGTCCTGAAAGAGTTGTTTCACTTATACCAATTCATGTCTTACTGACAGGAGGATGAGCCTACAGCTACTAATGTCATTTTCACAAGACTTAAGTAAGGATGCTAAATTTTCTCCAAAATAAGTGTAAAAAAAACCCAAAACCTAAAAATAATAATCCATATTTACATACTTTTACATATATGGAAGCAGCACATTTTCCACCAACATGCTCATTTCAGGCTGTGTATTTAAAAGTCTATTAATCTATGAAAAGGTGATGATGAAGGACTCTTCACCAAGGGGATCTCCAAGTGGTGCACATGTAACAACCAGGTTTTTTGCTGGTGCTGCACTTCCCACTGGCACTTCCTGGGCATTTTCACTTGACAGATTTGGGATGTGCCTGCATCTGAGGTGTAAACAAATCTTCTCCCTCCCGTTTGCACAAAGATATTAGAAGGACTACTTGGAATCCTGGAAATACTGAATTTACTACTTCAAGATCCTATCCCCAAAAGCATAGAGGAAAAGTAAGCAGTTTTCATAAATTTTGAAGTACTTTGTTTATATTAATTGTCCATACTAACTTTCCTTGACCATATTAACTTTCTCTGATAAATACACATACAAACCTCAACTGCAAAATAAACCCCCCTTTAAATAAAGTACCTGGGTCCCCTATCAACACTGAACTTTTATTTCTTTTTAATAATAAAGCCTGAAAACAAACCCTGTATTGACAGTATTCCTTTAAGGTCTGTGCAGAGGTAAACACAAGTTCCTCTCCCCACAAGCTTTCATAGGAACTAATGGCCCTAATCTTTGATATAACATCTGAAAGCGGGTATGAATAAACATATTCACTGCTATTTTCCCTTAAAGGCTTGAGTTTACAAACTAAAGGTGCAATGTAACAGGCTCCAGCATGAGATGATCGGTAGCGCAAGAGATATCTCATCCAGAATTTGTAGTTCTGGATCCAGTCCTTGATGGGATCCAGACACCAAAGGATCTTGTTCTCTGGTTTAGCTCTTTAAGCCAAAGAGGAGCAGGCAGAGGGGTAGGACCATATTGAAATGCCTACATGGAGTCCAGAGTTCAACCCCATGGAGAGCTGCAAACCAAGAGAAGACTAGCCGCTCACTCTGAGCGGAAACAAAGACAGAAGAGAAAATGGCAAAGAGGACTCTAAAGGTTCACTTTCGTACCAGAATCATTAATATTCAGTTTATTCCACATGAAACATTGTTTCAAGGGACTGAATAGCTCAGAAGATTGACTTTGATTTTGGGAGGCTTTCATTTGTAAGCTGTCAGTTTGGATCCAGCTGAGGGAGGTACTGACAGATGGTTTCTAATATCTAAGAGTTGCTTAGTGGCGTATGACAAATGACAAAGCAGTTGCAGAGTGAGTTATATAGTGAGTCAGCAGTCCTTTCCCAGAAGGTTCAATACTAATTAAGAGGCAACTCGACACCCTTTGTGTAAGGCTGCTTGGAAACTTATGCCCAGACATCAGAAACAAATCACAACTGAACTAAATACCTTAAGCTTCAGGATGAAAATAAATAACAGCCCTGCAGTTACAGCACATCCTTCAATAGCCCTGTTATGCTTTTATTGGAACAGTACATTTAGTATAGTTACATGATGTCTGACTAACAAAAAGCCACTTTTTATTCGCTCAAAAATATTGTCAGTGTTGAAATGTTCGCCTTTTATTTAAAATAGTGCTTTGGTGAACAGGCTTCTTCCCAAGTCCATCATCCAAATCCGATAAGTGCAGCCATAGGCTAAGCAGGACTAAGGACAAGGTCCTGCAGGAAGGCACTGAGCTATGACTAGCGCATAGCTCATCTCCCCCTGCCTCCCCAGACAAGATGTTTCAGGCTGGGAGCAAGGCTCTGTCGTTGGCTATGGAAGAAAATTCTGCCATCAGCAATGGATTTAAATGATGGCTTGCATCACATCCCTTCCTCTCAATTTAATGTTAAGCCGAGACCAACAAGCTCATTTCAGTCACATTCAACAGACAGACGGAGACTGCCAAAATGGAAAAAGGTGCTTTTTCCCCCCTCTTTTCTCTCCAAGTTGCATCCTCAGTCCTTCACAGAGAATTTTCTGCTCTTTTTATTCCATGCCAGCTCTGCCCCAGCTGCAGTGCACTTGCCTGAAGTGCTTTAAGCACTGCAAAATCCTGCCCTGGGGGCACCCATTTCTGATTCTTATTTTATGTCACATGTAAAAGTCCTATGAAAGGACTCATGTAAAATTTGTGCTGTGCATTTACCAGCACACAAAAATTGCATTTGAGGGATGGGACATATCTAACTGCAAGGAAATGAGTTACAGCAAAATGGCAGTAAGAGCCGCTGTAATAAAAGACAGCCTCAATTAAAAGTTACAATAACAATGCAAGGAAAGACACAATAGGATGCATGTTAATGGCTTGCGCGAAATCTCAGCACAGAGTGGCGTTAGACACAGGAAGTCATCTTCTGAAAAAGCTAATGAATCATTTAGTTAACGAGGAAAGGTCATGCCTTTGATCAACGGGATCTAAGAATTATCATGAAGCAGAAGACCCGTATCATACATACTTCACAAAAGGCTATTGTGTTTTAGCCTTTATTGTGTTTTATTTTAGGGGGTTTTTGGCGTTTTTGGGTTTGTTTCTTTGTTTTCTAATAGTATAAAAAGGTGTTTGGGGTTTATTTGTTGTGGTTTTGATTTTTACAACCAGTGCTCTTTTTGTTCCACTCTTTGCATAATATTTAAAACATACCCCTGGTATGGGTGACAAAATCCACAATTCTCTCTTTCCCTTCTTTCTCCAGCTGCTTGTGAACCATGTGGTGTTTCATTCATGAGTGGGGAGAACATGTAAGTTAAGACAATAACGAATCAGTTTAAAAAAAAAAAAAAAAAGCCACAAACCAGTAAGAAGCTTAATAAGACAAAATAACTAACTCAAAACAGCTATGTAAAAGTAGATCTTCTTAAATTCACTATACCAAAAATAAGTCTCTCAATACTTTTAAAACTTGGCCACGAGGAAAGTTTTTTCTAAAATTGAAAGCATACTTTTTTTGGTCTTTTATGCCATGTCTCTATGGGAGAGCTATAAGAGTTCACATCTCAGGAGAAAAAGCAATTCAGTGGATTGTTAAATTTGTCACCATATAAATCCTCTTCACAGCATCTTTTCCAAGCTGATTTTCAAGGTTAAGAGCTGTCTCCCATACTCCTCTACTATGTTAGATTATTAAACAAGTGTAATAAAGGAAGGCTTTGATTTTGTAAGCGATAAAGAGAAGCTTCCCTTCATACTTTTAGCTATCAATATGCTACAGTATATATATACTCAATATCAGAGAGCTGGTGAACCTGCTGCAAACAAAAATCCGTGGCGATGCAGAAGTTTCCTTCACCCTGTGCAGTATAAAAGAAACAAGCTTTCAGGGAAGGCAGACGTATTTTATTTGATGCATTACAAACAACTTTTGAGGACCATCTATTCATTTTACGTTTAGTAGGGTTCTTACAGAGCACCAGAGGAAAACACACCTGGACATTTCTGCACCGAGCGTTTGTTGGGAAGACAAGATTGAAAACCCAAGATTGCTCCATGTTTTGAAAAGGAAATAGAGAAGGCTGGAAATGTTTCAAATGACCTCTTAGCATGAACCAGCTTTCAAAACTGCCTTAGAGGTGGCTCTGTCACTGCCAACACATGGCTTCTCTCCTGCCATAGATTCCTTACACTGGCTCAAACACCTGTGATGAGGTCATGTTTTACGTCCCCCAGGCCTAGAACATAGTGTGCCCTGTGACAGCATCATGGGATTTAGAGTGACACATGCCATCAGGTGCTAGAGCAGTGACTGAGAGGCAAATCCAGTGACTAATACACAAAACTCCATTAATTATGTAAAGATAAATAGGAATATTTTCTGATAAAACATAGTGAAGAATACTTTACTTATGCCAAATCAGCACTTCGGGATTCTTTTTGAAACGAGACAGTCTGTTTCCAAATACCTCAGGAAACACCACCAGCATCACTGTCCCCACACCCCTCCAAGAAAAAAAAAAAAACAGCCCAGAAGACAAAAGTCACAAATGTGGAACAACCGCAACCTTTCAGCCTATAGAAGGACCATGTTCCTCTCTTGATCAGAAGGTGGAGTGGAGATGATTGTATCTGTGAGTTTAAAGTCATATCCGCCCAGCACATGGGGAACAACAGCCTCCCACCACTGTTCAATCTGAGAAAGATCTTCCACTATGAAGGAGCAAGAGATGCTCAGTCTAGGCATTAGAAATGAGTAAGATGTGACAGAAGCTCCTGGGTCCCAGGATCTAGTCTTCTGCTTCGGCCAATGCACCTCCTAATGCACTGAGCAACCTCTGTCTTAAACCTGCCCATCCCTTACAGCCAGCTCAGTCTGGGAGCCACAAAGATGGCATCACTGGGTGCAGCAGCTCCTTCTCTGCTAGTGGATGCCCTCCTGTAACCAGCCCTTCGCAGCTCCTTCCAGGAACGTATCTGCTCCTACACATGTGCCTCAAGCTCTGTTTCAAGTCCTGGGCTATTTGAGTGAAAAAATTGTCAGACACACAGCTTTACTCCTTGCCTTTCCCTCCTAGCAGAGATTCAGAGCCAGGGGAATGGAGCTGCCACCAGCCCTCTACCTCCAAGACAAGATTGGTGGAACTGGCCACTTCACTGCCACCCTCTTTATCTTCCCACCAAAGTCCCTAGGGTGGATTACTAAGAGCTGGCCACCCCATGCAGTGTCCTACTCCTGCAGCCTGCTGTCCCTCTCTGTTCCCCAGACAAAACTCCAGATCCTCCTTTGCAATGCAGTATGTGCTTCTCCACTGTTCCACAGACCATCAAACTCAGCAGTAACGTCAAGAACAAGCCTTTTCCCCTAAGCATTGTAAACGTGTCATTCTGTCTTACCTACTCCAGAACAAAGGTCATTTTAAGTGGCAATACTACAAGCATTTAAGACTTGTAAAACAAGAATTAATAACGTCTGACCAAAAAGTTCACAGATACTAAGGAGAAGAAAACTGGAGCAAATGTTAGGAAAGGCAACTTCAATGACTAGGAATTTGGTATTGGGGCTCGCTGTGACAATGCTCTTTCACAGACCAGGTCTGGCATGATTTTTTTTTTTTTTACTGGAGTTTTTTTGCATGGTTTAAAAAAGATTTTCTGTGAAGAGAATGGAATAACAAAGAAAAAAGACCTTATTTTGCTAAATCCTTAGATATTACCAAAATTACAGCAAAACATGAAAACAATAATCTTGTCTGATGTGTCTACAACAAGGCGATAATTATCCCTTCTCTGCCCCCATTTCGAAGTGAAGTGTGATAACACTGATGCATTTATTCACCTATTTTTTTGATCTATAAGCACAAATCCCTTTCAAGATTTTCTCACAGAAAATATACTTCTGCAGCATATGGAAAATAGAGTATGTATGCAAACGTATCTCCAAACCCATCCACAAAACACAAGCACTCCCTGTGCACCGAAAAGTCCCAGATCAGTGTCCATCGACTCCCTCTACTGGCAAGAGCTGCCACTTTCCTCTTCCTTTTTTTCTGGCTTTTTACCTTTGACCAGAATATAAAACGAGTATTATTCTCGTTAGACCACTTTGAAAGGTAGGGTGAGAAGATATAAACAGCAGTAAATTACTTCTAAAAGGCAATCCAGAACACGAACACTGCAGTACGTTGAGTAAAATCTTGAGTGAAATCTGTGACCAGTTGCTTTTCAGCGCACGTTTGCAGCCAAGATAACTTAGAATCTAAACAGCTTCTTAGTAAATTCCAGGTAAGCATAGAATAACCAGCCAGTATTCATTTTAATTGTAGTTGCACATAATGCTCATGGAAATGAAGCTGGGCTCTATTTGCTCTTTGCTTCATGTAAACTCTCTGATCTTCTTATTGAAGCCAGCCTTAAAATAAATAATGTAAGATTCATGAAATAGCACATTGCATTTCATTTAAAATATTTATGGAATTCTCTATGAAAGAAAATCACTACTTGCATTTTACTCTGAAACTTGAAAGGTGAGAGGCTAGAAATGCAGGAGGGAGCCTGAAGGGCCGCAAAGCTGCCCCAGCCCTACCCTCTGCTTGCCTTTACTTCACCTTGGATGTAAAGGACTGGTGGAAGCAAACTGGGAGAGGTGACCAGTTGGATACACTTTTGGCTAGAAGAATTACAGGGACAGGCCCATTACTTAGTCCATCTTCACCATTTAACAGAATCCTTATGACCTGTCTCTCATTTTGGTCTGAATGTGAATTGTTGATCTATTGGATTTTTTTATGGCTGACATCACAACATTTCATGGAAATGTTGTATTACTCTAAAGTAATGCTCACACTGTTTCCATAAACAGGAGCATCCAACCTACTCCTTGACAAATCTAGAAAAGTTTGGGAAGGGAAGTTGAACAAGCACACTATATGCATAAAAACCTCTTTTAATGTTTCCCATCCTCTCTTGTCCCCTGTGCTCAGCTGCTAGCACTATGAAGTACAGCACGCAGGAGAGAGGAGCCCTGCTTGCTGAGGTGTCCTGCCAGGGTCTCCAGAGACACAACCAGATGTGTCGGGGGAGGTTTAGGTTGAATATTAGGAGGAGGTTCTTCACCTAGAGGGTGGTGGAGCACTGGAATAGGCTCCTCAGGGAAGCAGTTATGGCACCAAACCTGACAATGTTCAAGATGCATTTGGACAATGCCCTTAGACACGTGGTTTAAAGGTTGTCATGCACTGGGCCAGGCTGTCTGGGGAGGTGGCTGAACCACTATCCTTGCTGAGACTTTGAGGATGTGAAGACATGCGGACAGAGGGACATGGCTAGGTGGTGGATGTGGTAGTATCGGGGTAGTGGTTGGATTCAATGATCCTGAGGGTCTTTTCCAACCAGAATGATGCTGTGATACTGTGAACCACATGCCATTGTGCCAATAGAACTATAAGGAAAGTGGCACAAAACCTCAGCCAGAAACTAGAAGGGACTGTTCATGGGAGATCACTAATAGCTACTGCTGCTTGAGAAGAAGCCGCAAAACCCACAGCCCCCCAGTCACACCCATGCAGCAACCACCTACTTCAAGACAAATGCATGAAAAAAAGAGGACCCCTTAAGTTTCTTGAGCAAAAATAAACCAAACTTCCACAGCTGAAAAAGTGCAGCCTCGCTACACTTCCAAAAAGGCAAGAATGAGCCCAAGAAGCTGTTTGTGCATGTGTGGGCATGTACATGTGAGGAATGCCTTCTTGTGGAGAGGGGTTCCCACAGGCACAACCATTAAACCAGATTTCCAAAGATAGTGCATCCTGGGGGTGAAGACTTGTAACAATTCACCAGCTGAAGGGATTACCAAGTATGTTAAATGAAGCGACATCTTGCTTTGTCCCAACAGGCTGTGTGTGTAGGCTTGACCATACAAGGATGGCCAACAGCCACATCTAGACATGCGCAGGCTGGCTGACTGGCCAAGACCTACCTGATGAAGGTGAACCCCTTTGGCTATCTGGCATCACCACCAGACCACCATGCCCAGAAGTGTTCAACTCCCTATCAGGGGTACCAACCTCTGCCAGACAGATGTTGACCCAGGATCATGACTACAACTACAAAGCGATGTGCACGCTGCAATGCTTCTGTAACAATCCCACCATCCTAAAAGTTCATCTTCAAAATTAAGAGAAAATTCCAGAGCTCCTTTTCCCGCCTTCAGGGCCACTCTGGACTTGTAAGATACACTAAGTAGCATGCCTAGGTCTCGGGATACTTCATCTGGATTTTGAGCGTGTTGTGGGGTATTTTATTTTTGAAAGAAGGACAGAAAATTACCTTTTTTTTAAAGTAATAACAGACTCCGTGTAATCATAGGAGTCCAGAAGCTAGACCCATTTAAGAGAGTTCTATAAGCCTCTACATATTAGAAGACAAATTCTGAGGTAGCAACAAAGGTACATAGGAACATGGTCATTAAGAAGGTAAAGAAACAGATGTTATGGCTATTTTCCGTAAGTTGTTTTAAAGCTCTCTCTCAGTGTTGCCCAAAATACCTTTCTAATAAAATTATTTTATATGCTGAAGTAATTACACAGTTGCCAACTCCACAAGCCTCTACTACCATCACAAACACACAACAAAACTGCTAGTTTCATATTATTTATATAACATCCCTTATATCTAAATGGACAAATGACTCATCTGTACACTTGGTGATCTACACACACAGTAAAAATGATATCCAGATGTAAATATTATCAACTTCTTCAAATGATAAGCCTGACACTACAACCACTACTTAAATAATGGCATTTTTTGGTGTGATTACTACTTCAGTTCCTGAAATACACTTTTTAAAAAAATTAATTTCTCTAAACACTGCATGCTGCTTCATAGAATCATTTAGGTTGGAAAAGACCTCTAGGATCATAAAGTCCAACATCTCCCTGACCCCTAGACCATGTCTCGAAGTGCCACATCTACCCGTTTTTTTTAACAGCTCCAGTGATGTTGACTCTACCACTTCCCTGGGCAGCCTTTATCAGAAAAATCTGAAAATAACTGGATTTTATACAACGCCTCTTATCCCAGAAGGTTTTATATATAAAAACTGGAAGCACTAGCATGCTGATTATTTAGGCAAACATGGCATACATACATGATCAATAATGGCTTCTACACGCACAAATTTCTTTTTTGAGAGAAAGGGAGTATTGGCTACAATGCTGAGGTTATTTTCAAGTTTCTTTCGAAACGTCCAAGCACTCCTGAATTTCTATACAGATGCCACAGGTGGATATGGGGAACTCTCATTTGTTTTAAGAAAAAGATGCTTCTCCTCACAGAAAACACGGCTGTAATATTTCATTACAGTCTTAGCAATATGGTAACACTCCAAATCCTTTTAAAAGCAGGGATTTTAAAACATGTTGCAAATAAACATTTTAAATGGGAGGGAATTCCTAAGATACATCAAGCCAATTGCATGGAAGTTATGGACAGCTACAGGTTAAATGCTGAAGATACCAAAGAGCAAAGTACATTTCTTAAATTCTGTAGGCAGAGGGCAGCATGCTCCAGCCATCAGCTCTCTCTCAGTGCTGCCTGCTGTTTTCATTAACATCTCACTCTTACCATGAGAACATAATCTTCTGGTAATGGTAACTCTGAAACCTGATGATGCTTCGTCATTTAAAAAAAAGGAAGCTGACTACATACATGTTTATGATTTCAAAAATGTGCTTTTTATTACAGATGGCATCTCTGTGTAACATAAAAGATTTTAGGTTGTGGTCCTAGTAAATGTTAACCTTCTCAAGTCCATAAAAACTCTGCTCTAAAATGTCACTGCAGCTTTGCAGAAGGAATGCATAGGAGTAATGCAAACCAAAGTGTGGGGAAAACACAATCTGCATTATAAATGACAACTTATCTCGTCAGGCTCAACCACCTTTTAAATCCAAGAAATATAGTGCCAAAATGATTCATACTGGTGGAACCGAAAATGTCTGAAGAATTTAATCTTAAGCAGATCAATTTTTAAATTGACTCTGCAAGGCTGTCTGCAAGAGTTTGACGTTTATATATAATGATAATGCCTATTAGGCAGCAATTACCATGGACTTACTTTAATTTTAACTGATAATGCAAATAAATCCTACGTTCCTAGTTGAAGAATGTAATTACATCCAAGTAGTTTGGGAGAAAGAGAAGAGACACAAACATTGATTTTAAAATCAGAAGAATGGCATTCTATACCAAAATTCCCTTCTTCTTTCTACTCCTGTCAAAGAGCACAAGAAATCCACCCTTTGTAATGAAAATGAAATGATTAACCCTGCTTTGTCCTGCTTACTAATGATACAAAATGGTTTCTCATAGAGCTTTATCCAGGATTCAAAAAAGTCCACTTGCTCACAAAGAAGAGAAACCATTTCTATTTTGATATATCAGCACCATGAAATGTCTGAGGACTCTGTGAGCAACCCCAAGCAACGGGAGGATTGTTAATGAATAGAGGAACCCTTAGGACTGGGATCAGAGGGGAGGGAGACTGAAGGTGGAGGTGAAATCATATGAGATCCATAAAACACCCCTAAGTGTAATTCAAGGAGGTAATTTGATAAGTAAAAACTATCCTAGATTATATTATTAGATGCCAATAATTTAAAAACACACAAGGAGAAAGCTCTCACCTAGCCTTAAAAGCAACACCAGTAGACTACAACCTAGACTCAAAGTCCAGGAGTAAATTCAAGAGGTTCTGACATGAAATATTGGATTAACAACACACGCTCCTCAACACTTCAAGCAATCCCTGGAATGTAGTCAACCTGGCCACAAGGACTCATAAGAAGTTCACTTATCTTTTATATGCAGAAAGAAACTCTGGCATAAAAAAAAAAAAAGTTGTGCAAAGGCAGTATGGAGTGAACTTTCAACATTTCAGGCCATGCCATTCCCCGTGGGACTGACTAAAGCTGACAGTCCGTCAGCTTGACCTTCCCTGCACAAGCACTCCCTAGGAACTGGAGTTTGAAAGTTCAAGCTTTACATTTCGTATTGGCTGGTACTGGAACAGCCCCAGCATGAGAAGTTCATAATCTCCGCTGAGACTCTGCTCAGCTGAGCTCACAGCAGCAGCCTCTCCCAAGGGATATGGAGAAAGCCAAAGGTGATCACACCAAATTCACTCACCTTCAAGGCATACTAACATATCCTCTGGAGAAGCAGAGAGCAGCAGACTGGCTGCCTGGTGGAAGAAAGAAGGAGGAGATTTCTAAGGGAAGAATTTCCACAGAATTCTCACCTTTGAGATTAAAAGACAGCACTCCTAAATGAGCAGGACCTTCTGTAGGGCCTCTGCCTGTCTTAGCTCCTTCTACATCAAGGAATCATGGGAAATCCCACAACAAAAAGCATTCACTCTGTACAGTAAGCAGCTCTCACCTACACCATCTTTGCTTCAGCTATGCCTAAAGCTGAGGGACAGATCCTTCTCAGTTAAATACTTGGGATAAAGCCTTAGGTTCAGGCAATTAGTCCATATGAAAATGGGACTACAACTTCGCAGATAACCTGAAGAGATCTGATCTATGAGTGAAAAAGAAAAATTCTGTGCAATGCTACAGGTTTTGTTTTGTTTTTTTTTGAAAACCACCTACATTACCATTAGCTATAATAAACGATGTTGGTAAACAGTGAGCATCTCAAGGGCAGCTTAAGCAGCAGAATGTATTTGTCAAATGATATTTAATACCAGCTTGTACTCTGAAATGGACTATAAAATGACACCACAGGGAATCTGTGTTTATTGCTTCTCCATTTTTGTCTCAAGTATTATAATTTTGCTTCGTTTTCTAGGTGCACGCATCAGGCTTTCCCCCTTCCCTCCTGTCCCATGCAGTTTGTAGGATGAACAATGCTGTTAGCTGGAAATTACTGATCCATGTTATATTGGGTTGTTGATGTTTGCAGAAAATTCACTTCAAAAGAAAGCAATACCTTGTGTGAAAACAAGGGCAACTACACAGCCTGGCAGGCAGACCTGCTGCGTAAGGAAACTCACTTGCCACTTCCATTTTGTGCATGGCCAAATGCCACCTGCATGAAAAGAACAACGGAGTCCTTGCTTGAAAATCATCTGCTGATTCAGTTTCCCCTTCCTCGCTAACTCTGCCTAGCTCCTGAAACAAACTGCCATACACTGCCCAGAAAGCAACACCAAACAAGTTTCCCCAACAGATCACAAGCACTCCTGTGGGACCTCCTCACATCGCTAACCCGTGCAACAACACCCTGTACAACTGCAGCCTGCCACCAGCCCAGAGATCAAAAAAGAAGAGAACTAAGCTCCATCCTATTAAAGAAAAGGGTATGCTTACAGCAAATAAAAAGTCTCCCTTGTGCTTTTTCCTCCACTCTGGTATACATTGTATGCAGTGGAGGAGAGGTCTCTGCTTCTCACCACTCCCAGCAGCAGGACATTTCTTACCCCTATGTGATTCCATGGGCATCAGCAGCATCAAGAGGTTTTGAACCAAACCCCAATGCTCTGGAAGGTGAAAGGGATACTTTTTTTTTTTTTTTTTTTTTTTGAAAGCACAATGTCAGTGAGTTAAGTCACACCTGGTTCAGAAGCATATATTTACTCCAGCAAACAGATATTTAAAATATCCCCCCTTATGCTTTGTTACAGAACATAACTGTTACAGTTTGCAACCAGTTTGTAGCCATCTCAGGACTATGAAACGTGCCACAGGTATTTCATGCACAGCAAGGTGCTGTTTGGAACAGAATGAGAAATTCTGCAAATAGAGCAGATAGTGAAGGAGTAGACTTTATATGGAATACTGGGGGAAATCTGCTTAGATACTACATGATGCATCAACTCAGTCTTCTCAAATCACTAGTCACTCCAGTTCTTTCTTGCTAGATGCACTTGTAGCTTTTTTTCCCCTGTACATTATTCCCTTTATTAATAACTACTGCAATGCATCATAATGCCATATATAGGTTGATAAACTATCGTTCCAGTCTCAGAAGGAAATATCTTCTGAGACACAAGACCCAACAGAATTAAAAACCACAGGAAGCTGCATAATCCATAGCCAATTAATATCATCAAAGGCTCAGCACTTATCAGATGACAGTTTTCCCAGTACCTCGTAACAGAACTGAGGTATGCAAAGCTGCTGTGCTCGCCATGCTGCTCTGCAAGGCAAGGACTTGCACACAGGATCAAAAGCACATGTCAGCTGGACACTTTCCACCAGGCACCATCGGTCCCTACAGCAACAGAGATGAGCTGGCAGGCTGACCAGTAATAAAGCTGCCAGTTTGCTGACCTTACATTCATGGCTGTGGTCTGTGGCTCTGGCGGGTGATTCCTGAGGCTTTCAGAGCAAACCAGAGACTGGAAAGAAGCAGCACTCTTGTTCAAGAAAGTGCATCGGGGGAAACCCAAGAGCATCCCTGGTGGAAAACAGCTCGCTGACCAAGTTGTTCTAAAGAACATGAACAAGATGGCAACTCTAGGGAACCTGAGTTGACATCTTTGCTATCAGAAGGGGAAAAGTACTGAAAGAGGAGTTGGAATGAAGTAGGTGTTTGAAGGGAGTATAACTGGCAAGGCAAAGGCTGGGACCAGCTCCTCTGGAAGAAGAGGAAAAGGCACCATAGCATGAACTTGTGGGAGAGCCTGGAAGGCAAACTCTGGCTGACATCCTAATTAGGGGTTGTTTAAATTGTAAAGTTCTGTGCAGTGTTATTAATTCCGGTGGGGGAGAAGTGGTAGGAGTAGCAGGGTTGAATTAAGAATTTAAATTCTGTTGCTAAGAAAACAGTCAAACCCCAAAGCTCTTCTAAGTTTTTCCATGAATTGTACATCTCTTTGAAGTATTTTTCATTTTGCTTAGCTTCATATTCAGTAATTTCAGATTGTGCTAATTCTGCCTCTTCTTGGATCTAGTCCAGTGGATCTAGAAATGCCGTATTATCATTTGAGTAGTGGAATGTTTGGTGAGTCCAGAAAAAGAGAGGATTCCTAAATTCCAGTTAAAAAAAAAAAAAAAGTTCAGCCTTGCCTCACATCATGTTTTCTAAAACAATCCTCCCTCCTGGTTCTGTATTCAGTTTGCCTACCTCCCTCCTAGTGTGGTACCTAAATACCGCAGACAGCATCCACAACAGCCTCACCTGGAGCATACAGTTTTATAAATAAAACTCAGCAAGACTCGTACTCTTTGCAACAGCATCACACCACTAAGATGCTTAATTCGTCATCCACTAAAAATGAACACTGATTCTGCTCTGCAGCACAGCTGCTTAACTTATTATTTCCTGTTTTACATTTGTACATTTGATTTTTCCTTCCCAGCTGTGGCTTCCACTGAATACTATTTTACTCATTTCAGACCCCCATCCTAATTTATCCAGAATATTTTACAGTCTGATCCTGTCCTGTCTTCAAAATATTCATAAACTCTTTCAGTTGAGTGTCATCCACTGTATTCATAAGTATTTTCAAATTCATTATGCAAATCATAAGAGAAATATTGAAGACAACAGAGCATGTGACAGAGTTCTTCAGAAAACTGCCTCCCACCACTCGGACTTTCAAGTTATTGAAGGCCAAACCTTAGCTGTATCCGTTCAACCACTGCAGAAGTCACTTTATAGGGACCTCATTTAGACTAGTTCCCTGGTTTATACAGTAAAACGTCAAGTGAAATAGTGTCAAAAGCCTTACTGAAGTCAGAATGAATCACATCTAATATATCTTTCTTAGCCTTTCTGCAAGTTACTCCGTCAATGTTGGAAATTGGACTAGCTCCATGTAATTTGTTCTTGACAAATCCATTTGGGTATTCTCTCACCACTCATAAGTACTTGCAAATTATTTAATAATTTTTCCTTTTTTTTTTTTTTTTTCTTTTATTGCCTCGTCTGTAATTACCAATAAATACTCTTTCCTTGTTAGGGACCTCATCCATCTTTGCCCAACCCTAGTCGTCTCAGACCCTCTCTCTCTCCCTCCACGAGTTCTTAAGAAATACAGTAGTAATTATTAAAAGATTGCTTTTGCTAATACCTTAAGTAATCTGAGGTAAATTCCAACAGATGCTCCTGACTTGAAACCACCTACACCTTTAGCCTCTTCTTCTTCATTCCTTGGTTTCCTTCCTAAAAAGCCCTGAGCACTGACCAGGTGAGCTACACATTCCATTTCTCTCCTTGCCCCCTGGTATACCTTTTCTTCAAGTAGAAAGCTTTTCAGTCATCATACATTGTGTGTTATCATAAACTCTGGTTTTGTTTTTTCAGAAAAAACAACAGCTGGGCATGGCTAATGACACACTCTACCTTGCTCAATTAAGATGACATTTTGTGGCAAAGCCACAAAGACACCTTAACGGGTGGGAATGCTGAAAGATGTTCCTTTTCCCCAGAGCTGGCTGGAGCCAGCCATTCCAGAGTGGGAGCAATTCCTCCCTGGGGAAGGGCAGTGGTGGCAATGCTGCTGCCTTTCTGTGAGAAGCAGGGAGGGAATTGGCAGCCATAAGCTCCAAATCAGCACATCATCCACTTCCCTGACCAGTCACTTCTGCAGATGCCTGTGTGCTTCTGGAAGGGCCCTAAGGGCTGCATCCAGTCCCTGGCTGCACAAACTCAGCACTGAGAAACTCAGCACCAGAGAGCAAACATTCACGTTTTAAAAGCAATGTTACAGTTTGAGCACAGTGCTATCCTTGCTATTAAATCAGTATCAAAATTATGTGGAAAACTGACTTGCACAGCCCTTTTGCAGATGCTAGGGAGAGTCAGGAAATAATGTAGTGAGTGGAGCTAGAGCTGTGTTAAACTGGTGTAAATGACTGAAGAACTGACCCAGCAGCCTTGTACACACAGCCCTGTACTGCCAGCACCACACTACTATGGTAAAGAAAACCTCTTCCAGCAAGTCCCTTCTAGTGGTAGGAAACCACATGGCAGTCTAACATTACAAGCCAGTGATTCTCATAAAATCACTAAAAGCCAGTTAAAATAGGTAATTTGGTATTCTTTCAGTTCGTTCATTCAGGAGTACAGGACATATGAATGCTCACAGTGCTGAACATGGGAGAAGAGATGCAGCTTCCTCTCAAGTAAGAGAGAATGAGACTGAAATAGAAGAAAAAATGTGTATTAAATTATACATATCCTGATTCAGCTGAGCTCCAGTGCCTAACATATACAAAGCTTTTTTTTATATTGAGCTAAGCAATGTTTTTAACTCTTCAGCAGCTGCAGAAAGCTGTTTCATCAAGGTACAGTTCTGAGGAGGTCAGAGGAGCTTCTGCCCACTGCCTGAACTTGGGATTATGAGGAAGAAGCAGAGCTAAACACAGAAAAGCTTCGCTTACACAAAATATTCCTGTAAGGGGACCACCTGCTATTTATGCCTGGCAAAGAGCAAAAAGCCATGCTGCAGGTGCAGAAAGATGACACTGATTTGCGACAAACCTTCAAGGGCCACTGGAAAGCCACAGCACAGCAACGTGCGTTTTATCAGCTCTTTGGACAGAAGACAAAGCGAACGATGAGGTGATGACCTACATGCCAGCTCAAGAGCAATTAGCCTGGGAACTGCGGCACTTTCACCATTTTAGTGAAGTGCACTGGAGGGTGCTCACATGAAATAGAAGCCTGCAGTGCTGGTTAAGTCCTTTCAGGCTAGGAGGAAGGGTGGGGGGAAGAGGAAGACGGGAGAAGAACAGAGCTGATATGAAGGGGAAATTATTATTCAACAAGAAAGCACAATACACTAAGATCCTAAGATGTAGTGCAATAAAAGCTCCCATTTATTTTTGAAGCATATGCTCATTACCACACTCTAGGCTGTATCAGCATTTTCATTTTTATCTATTTCCAGGAGATTATAACCCAAATCTAAAAACACATAGTCGTGAAAACTGGCACACATGCCTTAGTCTGAAGCTTTTCATTTCTGACAAATAATTTAATGTATTTGTCTGAACAAAATAGTATAATAAAAATTATTAAATTTAGGACTCTTAACCTGTATTCTCTCTGTTCAAGGCCTTATATTTAAGTATAGTGTGCTACTATTACGCTCAACAACCAATTTTCTTTTTGTAATGAAACTTTTATTGTGTTTTTTTATTTTCTTCTTGCACACTTCTTCTCTTGCATACTTACTTTCTTTTAATGCCACATCTTTTCCTAGGCAAATTCAACAAGTATTTCTCATTTTTTCTTTCCATTACTTCCCATCATACTCACTTACCTCTGAAATACACCTTTTCTCATCTCTTTCCCTCAAACCATCCTATCTCAAAACACACAGATCTGTTCCCACAATCTACCTGGTGTGCCTCTCATTCATCATGATGGCCAAACTAAAACTAGCACACAGAGGCGAAAATACACTTTGTAGTATCAACGGCAAGAAGAAAGTATCTTCTACTACAGCTGTTGAAAAGGAAATGGTGCCCTCCATCTCTCTTGGGGCACGGAGATGATGGAGGAGAAAATCACTGCACAGGTTGCAGTAGCTCTGCTGCTGTGCCCTGCGTACCTTAAGTACAAGGGCATTTCTCAGGTTTTTTTGCAAAACTAGGGTGAGGAAAGGGTAAGTTAACAATTATATCTGATTGGAGATTTCATGATGGAATAATGTTGGTTAGAAAATGTTACTCTAGCAAAACTGAAACACCACACCTTGGATGACTCCTCATGCCAAGTATAGAGTACGCTTTTGAAGCCTTTAGATAACCAACTGTCCTGACTCTTTCTGCTACTTCTGATCTCCACAGAGCCCTTAAGCCTCAGATATCTCCACCTAATTCACGGCTTTAGACACTACCGCATTATAAAACACTGAACAATTACTAATGAAAGCACTGGACCTGTAAGTTGGCATTTCTTTTATTTGGGGATGTTTCACTTTTCATTGTCTTGGAAAACATGGCAAGACCGAGGACTTGTAAGTGGAAACACAACTCTTATAGCACACCATAAGAATGACACAAGAGGTCATTTTGGGGAGCTCACCTGCAAGTCTATGCTACCTTAAAATAACCACACAGTTGAATATTTAAGTTTTAAGCACTAAGGACTGATCATAGAAACAAATCTGCTAGTTTAAAAAACTGACAAGAAAACACAATTCTTAGGAGTAACGTCCCAGAACAGCCCAGCTATCTGTCATACTGATGACTATCCAAGCACACAGCCTATTTACCTCCTTGCAAGTTTTTGGATACATGGTGTGTCATCCTGGTATCACATAGATTGAAACTATTGCCAAACGTCATAAACAAAACCTTATCCTACTGTAAGACCTTGGAAAAAAACAGTATTTCTCTTCAAGTCATACGTTTGAGGAAATATGCAGACTGGATGTATTTTTACTTCTGAGATAGCCTATGTTTATTGTCATCATTCAGCTCTGAATCCAGTGCACAGCAGCTTTCAGGTGACTCTGGAGATGGTACAGTGCCACCTGAAATGAAGGGTTCTCAAACCACGCACAACATGTACACTTATTCTTCATTTACAATGATTTTTACTAATGCACCACCCTCCATGCAAAAGATACTGAGCTTCTGAGGTGCAGTTCAAATGCAGACTGCCCCAGTCACTGTGGTCTCTCACCTTTGTCACTTAGTGTCTGTTCTGACTCCATGGTGCTTGTCCCAATCTTGTCTCTCACTTATGCATATCTACATCCTTTCTGCATTTCCTATCTCTCTCAAGACATACTGTTCTTATATCAACCAGCCTAGATTTGTTTCATCCTCCTGTCTCCAATTCCTGAAGCTTGTTTTAATTTTCTCTTATTTGTGTACGTTAAAGGCAAATGAGTAAGATTCTCCAGCTGATACAGAGCTGAGCTCCCTTCCTGCACCCATGACAGCTCTGTGACCCTTAGCAAATGACTTAGGGAGAGCTCCAAGACATAATGATATATTCTAGAAAAATCATGCAGTCCACTCCTGACAGTTGCGTTTCTGGTGGGCTCTTTGCAAGCAATCCCATGACGTCCTCACCAAACAACAAGGGCAGGTTCTAGTGGTGGACCCTGCAGAATCACTTCTCAGAAAAGAGAGCTGGGATTCATGTGACAGTCAGTTCTGGGAAGCCACACCTTAAGGCTGAGTACACCCGACGGAACCATACACCTACCACCATTTTAAATGATTGATGATTGCTGACCGTAATAGCTAAGAAGTCTGTTACAAAAACTATTATGCTGAGAAAACAGTGAGGGCAGCACAGAGTGTGTGTGTAAGCCCCAAAGAGCCCGTGGTGCTGGGCAAGACAGGAGGCAGCAAACAGACACATGGGGATGGGCAGAAAAGGACAAGGAAACAAGCAGATAACCCTGGTCCAAGCCGGTCCATGGCCCAAACATGCCAGAAAGCTCACCAACAACCAAACCATTGTGGATACCGCCTTACAGAAGTGAAATACAATGTGGTTTTTTACCACATTTCTACTTTTTTCTAACAAGACGTAGGTAAATAATTTAAGCATTTGGTGTGTTAAATAATAAATGCAATTGAAAATCTATTCTAGAGCTCTGGGTAGGATACATTTGTATCTGCAAACTTTCCCACTCTACACCCCTGCAAGAGTGAACTCGTGTTTTCTAACTAATTTAATTGCATATTGCATATCGGACAGAACATCTTTTCTAAAAAGACATTTAAGTTTTTCATAGATCTGTAGTTTAGTGTAACTAACTTACCCATTTTTAAAGAGATCTGGTTTGTATGTATTTTTCCCTCTGTGGCTTCCCAAAGTTAAGATACAATATCAGTGAAGCTCGCTTTTGCAGAAACAGGAGACAAAACCTAAGTTAAAGCTTTATTTACAAAGATCAAGCACTCTGAAAAATGGAAGCAGATCTTAGACATTTGCAGTTATACTGAAAAAAACCCCAAACTAAATGGCTTAAATAGGGAACTGATTAAATTCTATGGTAACACACAACACTGAGAAATAGAAGAAAGATCTTCAGCAGCATCTGCTATGAAAACCCTGATTTTTAAGTGTTGAAAACCACCATAATAACCCTAGTTAGTTTTCCTCATCTGGTAGTGAAATAAAAACCAGTAAAGTAATATTTTTGAGCTGACTGACAGGAGATTTAAAAAAAAAAAAAAATTAGGAGTTTCATCAAGGTGACTGGCCTATCTGGGAAACAGGATGGGTTTTGAATAAAGCAAGTACATCACAAGGAACTGTGAGAGAAGAAGGAGAGAGCTCCATGTTATGTGAAGAGTAAACAAGAAAGATTTGTTTTTTGACAACTGTGAAAAAGGATCAAAAATTCAAAACTGTGAATATGTATCATCATAAATCTAAGTAAAGCGCAATGTGTAGGAGTTCAGTAAGCAGAACTGGGAACATTTTAGAACTATTCATAGAAACTGTAAGCCTCAAAATAATAAAAACCACAAACTTGAGGTAAAAAGTTTCTTAAAATAGCACACTTTTTTTTTTAAATGAGCAAAGTGTGTAAGAGTCCAGATGGGGGGAGGGAGGAATAGAAATCCAATTTTGGTGACTTATTACACTCGACAATGAAAATGTACAATTGTATTGATATTACAGGATAGTCTTGCATATAGAAATTGTATACAAACACATAGTCTACATTTATGCCATTTGTACTAAAGCAACAGATATTCAAACTAAACAAACCCTCTAAAATAAAAGGAAAGGAAAAAAAAGATGAAAACTTGGGGTGACCTGAAATTCAACTTAGGCGGAATCAACACGGGGAAAGGATTAAACAGTGAGAGATAAAGCAGACATCCTAAAATGTATGCCAACTTTTGGCCTGGTCTTAAATATTACTTGCTATGAATAAAAGCAACACAACAGAATCTTCTAATTAGCAAGCATACACAATGGTAGAGGAAGGATCTGGAAAAGCTTCTGTTGACTGTAGGACCAAGGAAAACCATGAACCAGAGAGAAACAGGAGAAAGCAGTGAAAGCTGATGAAACGTACAGGATAAAACGTGCTGGCATTTATATTTATTTTATTAAGTTATTTTCTAAAATGTGGACATTTCCACATATATTTTTGCTAGTCAAGGCCGACCTAGATGCAAGCTACTATCCGGACACAACGACACACCATGACAGCTTTTCTAAACGGACTAAGTTATGAACCAGAACACCTTAGCCAACAGCTGTGGGGTGACCCAAAACCAGGGAATTCATTCAAATATAGAAATACATGTATACAAATAGTTAATCAACACAACAGTAAAAATAATTACAAATACATTATAGCACAGTGAAATACCAAGTAGTAGAAAAACCAAACTATTAAGGCCAAGCACAGGCCTGGTGCAATAAGCATGACACTCATCATGATTATATCAAGTCTGAATTTGGTATCTACATAACTCAATGAGTCACATTATATTCCTTTTTTTCTCTTGGAGAAATAAATAACATTAACAATATATTAAGAGTTATGAGACATTCAAACTTAAAATCAAATGAACTATGGTATTTATATCATAGTGAGTATGGAAAACAACAAAGAATAAGGACAGCAAAGTATAATTCATATTTGAAGTGTCAGGCTGGAAAAGGAACAGGAAGAAAACAAAACAGGAAAAAACTGCCAACATCTTCAATATTAACTGATCTTCATTGCATTTTTGAAGTTCAGGAAGACTGTCAGTGTAAAACTGTATATAACCAAAAATCCCCACTTATCCTTCATTTTGTAAGCTAAATTTCTGTTGTGCCTCTCTGAAAGCCTTTTAAAATATTTTTATTTGTTATGAACAGTTACTGTTGAGTAAAACGAGGCTTTTAAATACTTCATCATTTGTCTCAACATGTTGCTAAGCCTAAAATAATTTTCAGTTGCTTCAATTAAAAGACTTTCTACTCTGCTGAAAAACAACAAAAAAAATAAAATGCCTTATCACGTGGGCTTTTTAGAACTGCTTCAGGAAAATCAGCTTTGTGTTCAAGCCATGTTGAACTTGGCTTTATATACAGCAGACTTCTATGATGACACTTCTAGGCCACAAGACTGGTTAGCCAAAATAGTTAGTAGCTCAGTATTTCTTTCTCCATCAACACCTTTCTTCCTTTCAACTGCTGCTCCGCATATCATCTTTAGAAACATCCAACCACTAGTGAATTTTGTTCTAAAAATTAACTGTGCAGAAGGATATTAGCGCATTACAGAAATCTACTAAAAGTCTGAAGAGAGCATTAAATGCAACATCTGCCCTACATCTTTGTATCTTCTAGAAAAATCATGATTTTTACAGGACCATAAGGGAAGCTGTAGAAATTGTAACAGCTTTTTTTTTTTGTCTGCAGCCAGGCCAACACATTGAGATGTCTTTCTAATTGAAAGTAACAGGTGGTCTTGAACAGTGGAAAGTTCTGTGTAGTACAAAGCATTGGTAAGAAATACAGTTCAGAAATGTTTGGCTGCAAAGAGCCTGCCTATATTCACTAGAGTTTTTGTATTGGGTCTGGATCAGTGATGGATCAAAGCCAGATGCTGAGAGATGGTCAAACTGGTCCCTCTGACCTTCTAGAGGGATCTCAACACAGATTAAAAGGCAGGTTGACAATCTATACAAACCCTTCCCCACCTACTCCAAAACAGCCAACTCTCTATCCTAAGAATAAAGCCAAGAGCAGAACAAGCGAACAGGAGGCTGCTCTTCACACAGTAGACAGTAGACGTGGGAACTCACTCCAAAGGATGCTGTTACTGCTTAAAGTTTTCAAGAGGAGAATGCTTGAGACCATGAAACAATGATATGTTGGTGGTTATTAGGTAAAAAGTCACTTCTTCAGAGGTCCTAAAACAGAAAAATAATTGAGACTGGGAAAGCAGAGTATTATCTATTCTTGCACGCTTTGTTCTTGCTACTCCATAGGCATCCGCTTACAGATGGAGACAGGACATTAAGACACGATGGCTATTCTTATGGTGACAATTCCCAGTCTTCCAAACATCCCCTGATTTTTCTAGAGGTCATGGTGCCTTCCCTGCCTCGCGTACTGTCTTCTTGGGCAATTGTTCAGACACATCATAGCCATAGTGCCTTAGTGCCTCCTAATGCAGGAGACATTTCTCTCACCCAGACTGCTCAAGAGTGATGGTGATCTTCATTCCAAACACAGACGCAAACCATGTCAGTCACATATCCCCAAGTCCTGATACAGAAATTAAAGTGCGCTGCTAACCTCTGCCAAAGTGGCACTGCCCCTCACCCGGTTCTGTACCCTCACTTCAGCATGGAGTCCCAGCAGGGAAACCACTGAAACACACATCTTCAAAGCTCTTCAGCTTTCCGCATGGTGTAAACCCAACCAAGGCCAGACAGAGCTCTCTGCCTAGGGCCCAGATCATCCCTCTCAAAGGATTCCCTGTCAGCCCTAGTTTTGCCCACCTTCTCCTTTCTCACTCAACTTGTGTCTTCAAACAAGGAACCGACCCAGAAAACTGGGCAACATCAGATGTTTCATGAACCCACTGGATCACCCCCCAGGCCATTGCTCACATTATCTGATGGCTGCAGCTGGCTTGGCCACCTGTATTACCATGGCTTCATATTCCCCCATGAACCAGATTCAGTCCACAGACCAACTTTGGTCATCTACTTGTTAACACAGTGGAAGGTGTGTTCATATAAAGAAATAATTGACCACATAAAAGTTTATCTTACCAACAATAATCTCTTTATTCTCTCCCAAGAAACAGCCAGAGGAACTGTGTCCTTCAGCAGAAGCAATCTGTAAGAGGTGCAGCAGAGCCAACAGCTTAGTCGGCAAGGGCAGAGAGGGAGAGGCAGCCCATTCATTTTAAACAATCAGAGAAATAGAGCACAGGAGAATACCGTGCCAAGGAGAGGTTTTACTTTATCATCAGTTCACATTGAAATATTGTCAGTATTCAAAAGTAATTATTCAAAAGACATAAAATGAGAGTAGAGATTTGGGTGTAAGTTTTGGGTGACTAAAACTGGGGTGTTAAATCTAGTTGCCAAAGTCTATGCAGCCCAACACAAAGAATCTTCAGTTAACACTGATTTTCATGATGTTTGGGCTAGGCTGGGCACCAGATTTTACAGCACTGAGAAATACTGCTAGATAATTATCTGCTAGATAATATTTATCAAAAAAAGACACATTTCCTATTACCATTATGAAGAGTTAGTTCATAAATTGTATCAGTTATACTTCTGTCTCCCATCAAATCTCTTAGTTACGGAAATCTCAGACTGCCTGATTGCCTTTACCAGAATTTGCTCAACAGTTTTCCTATAAAAATGAAAGATTTTATAAAGATTAATAGTTGGTACAATTATAACTAATGCTAGATTAAGTCAGGCCTTCAACAGCAGTTCTATAACAAGATACGCAATATGTTCTCATGAAAGCACACAGTGATGGTTGGAAATTCACCCCTCACCACAAAACCAGTCATCCATGAATCACACCAGAAGCACAGCTGAAAACTTTAGACTGTGCAGCTCCATCAGAACAGTAGTTCTTTGTCATCTTCCTTTTTTTTTTTTACCCCTCCGTGCCATAGGCTATATTAAGGATCTCTTTAGGGCAGGACTGGCCTTCAGTTACATTCATAGGCCTTATCGTGGCAGGGTATCTGCCTTGTGGGGACCTACATTCTCCTCTATCAAATACTAGATATAGTGCAGACAAACATCCCTCTCAAGCTTTCTCACACAAATGCGTGCATATCAACATAAAGTCTAAGGCAATAGGTTGAGCACATCCAGGACTACTACCTTGTGTAGTCATCTCACATGGGTGCACATCAACCAAGCTTTGTGCAACACATGCACCTAACTGCTCTTCTCCAACCAGTGGACCAACTGCATGGGACCTTTCCCTGAGGAACTTACTTATGTTCTTTTTGGTTATTGAAAATTTATGGTGCAAGTTCCCTCACTGCCTTCTTCCTAAGAGGAGACTTTTTGACTTCTGTTTTGCCTTTCTTTTAATTTGCTACCCAAAATGACTGTCTAATGTATTATTTTACTCGCATTCACATGACAGTGTACTGAGACATTTCACTTTTCAGAAGGAAAAACTCTCAGTATAATCTCTTACTTCTGACAATGTTTTCAGTACCTGAACACTTGTACACATTGGGAATGATGGCAAATAATTACGGTCTGAGGTGATCTGTGGCAAGAATAGCATTTGTCCTACCGAAAGGCCAAAAAAAAAAAAGGCAGATGAATGATTCTGTTAGCTATTCAAGCACATTGTATGAAGAAAAACACATGGAATGATCTTTAAGGCAATTACTTAAAATAGCTTTCTAAATATACACAATTTTGTCTAGAGGACATGAAATTATTTTCTACCTTTTAGGTCATAATATGCAGTTCTCTATAGAAAGCCTTACTGTTCTTGTTTGCAGCTGGTTGTCAAGCGGTTTTTGCAGGGGAAGGTTTTGATGGATCCATTCTATAAGATGGCAATGGTATATTCTCTCACACACTACAAAGCTTTCAAGCATTTTGGAAACTACTCTTATTCCATTAAACATGAACTGGTTATGCCTCCAAGAAATCCAGTTATTGTTTCATTAAAGAAAGGTGGAAATATAAAGGTGGAAATGTAAAGGTAGTAATGATTGTAATAAATGTTGTCAAGCAAAGACACCAGTAATCGAGGTTTTGCAGTAACATAAGGAGATACCACTACTGATGTGACAACCCTGAAGTCAATAGGGTTTTGCCATAATAGATATGGCCCAGTGTCTCTACTCCTAAGCTGTCACAGCATAAAGAGGTGTTCATCACAATTTTAAAACAGTCATGTAAATTCAGAACTGCAGGCACATTAAAGAGTGCTACATAGTTTAACACATGGATGAACAACTAATTAGACTTATTTGTTTGCGGATTAAATGCCTGCAAAATAAAAGGCTTTTGTTCAGTCTGAGAAAAGGAGAAAAAAAAAAACCACCACCAACAACAAAAAAAAACCAAACAACCAACTGTTTTCTCACATTTGCACTCTATGCTGCAAAAGATGAAGAAAAATGAGATTATGCTTTAATTTTCAGGACAGCCATGCCTGCAGGATTTAGACAACCTTACTAGAGAACGACAAAAAGCAGCGTGTCAAAACAAGAAAAAGCAAACTGCATTGTATTTTCAGGAGTGACTTAAATGATATGTAAGTTTTACAAGAGTTTAAATTTTCAGTTTCTTCAGTGACAAGGAGAATATATCACATTCTAAAGAGGTATATCACATTCTAATGACAACATCTTCCCCTTGCCAGGTCATGTGAAAATACTAATGAGTAGACTAAGAGATATCCCATTCTGTGGCTTCCTTGCTTAAAGAAGAGAAAATACAATCTGAGACCACATATGAGCTAGATCCCCCCACCCCACCTCACCTCTGCCCACAGACTTCTAGCTATCAACACAAATGCAAAGCATTCAGCCCTCAATCACAGTTCAGAGTCACAGCCTCTGAGCCCCCATTGTTTAAATTCCAGTAAGCAATAGGTAACGTGACCAGCAACATCCCAAAGAAAGGAAAAAATCCTTATTTTCTTACAAAATAACAAATCATGACTCCAACTTGGCCTGCCATATCTAAAGACGAAGACTTACACGGTGGTCAATAAAATCCAAGTACTACGATGAAGGCAAAAAGGGAAAAGGAAGAACACTAAGCAGGCTAGAAATAAAGAAAAAAAAAAGTAATTTTAATCCTTCAGCTTTTAATATTTACACATTTATTTTATATGGCTACTGTGCAAATATTGCATTATCTTCCCTAAATATAGTATTTAATCAAAACAGGAGGAGGATGAAGAAGGTGATGAAGAAGAGATGTAGAAATACTCAGGTGAAACCTCCATCTTCCATTTACATCTCACCTCGTGGGTTTTCTTATATTGATATTACAATCAGATGCATAAGTTTTGAATATTATTTATTCATAAAAATTCCCCAAATAGCCTCTGACGAGAGACAGAGGAAAGATCTCAATACACAAAGTAGGAAAAAACAGGAAACCAAGATGACAGCAGAAGAAAACAGTACGTGTGCGCCACTGTGTCAGGATGTGTCACAGCACAGTGGACCCGAAGTTTCCTTAGTGGCCTGACAAGACCAATTAGCATCTTGTAATACGGCAAAGAGTATCAGAAGACTCCCAAAAAAACACCATTTGGGTTACTTCAGATGAGTGAGTCATTTCATCAGCTCATATTTTGAAAGTAATGCTGTTATTTCAGTCTGGCTAAGAGTGAATAGATCTTTAACTGCCCTCACCAAATCTTCTGCATTTCTAGAATAAACTGCGAAAAGGATTGAAACGTTCCTTTCCAGAGCATAAAGTTTCTATTGCTGCACCCTTTCTGGAGAGATTCAACGAACTATTTTTCAATTGCATGACTTGAAAAAGGAGTGGTTTTGCCTGTCTGCCCACCAGTAAGGAAAACACATCACAGCTCGGCAAAGAGAAAGCAGGAAAGATGAGAGGAGCTGCCTCACCCCACACTAAACGTTACTTCGTTCCCACTGGATCCCTACGCTATACTTTTCCTTTGTGTTATGAGAAAAGCACGACAACATAATAAAGCTAAGGAAAGACTACCCCATTATTACTGCTGCAGAAAATAAAACACAGATTAATGTCACTAACGCACATGTCAAAAGAGATAATTATGATGCGTACAAATGAATCTTCTCATCAGGAGCAAGGAACATAAGCACCACCTAAAACTGAGTAATAATTACATACAAATCAAAAATGACATTGCCAGCTGCTAAGCACACATTATTCTCTCAGATTACCGAAGGGTTTGTTTCCCATTTTTTCCCTAAAACTTGCTAAGTCTTCCTTTTCTATTCAAGTGACATAAATTACACAGTAGCGGAGCAGGCACTTGCATTCCCTAGGAAGACAAATGCCGGCACCATTGGGTAGCTTGCTGCCTAGAGTTCCGACTACCCATCATGCCAAGATGAAGGTGCAGATGTGCAGTGGAAGCTGGTAACATAAAAAGGCTTTACCAAGTCAAAACACAGAAACACATTAGAAGTTGCAATAACTACGTAGTTTCCATTTTCTGAAGTATTTAGTAACAATACGTCACAGATTTTTCAAGCCTCTCTCTTATTTCTTAAGATTTACATTTATGCGTGCTCTAACCACTGATTTTGCACTAAGCTTCAAAGGCAGGGCAGTCACATGCAATAAATGCACACGAGTCATGTTCTCACAGCCAAAGAAGAGTTTGGTATATAATATCCTGCTTTCAGTGTATTCTTCTGTTTACTTACCATTTTCATAATCACTATTTCACCTCTCTTAGGATCAAGCGCCACATTTACAGGCTTTTTGAACTAACAGTTTCTTTTACTCTGATCCTTTTTGCCCAAGTTCATACCCTGGAGATATAACTGAAGACAAGCACCACATAGCTTCTAAAAAAGCTATTTAACGAGTGAATAAAATAAAAAATCTGGTATCATGAAGACAAGGCCTAATATAATACATAAATAAAGCATCAAGAAATGTTAACTTTCACCGATGTTACACTTTATCCAGGAGTTTATAATCTGCGTCTCATCTGTCAGCTGGACGAGACAAGATTTTATTACTGAATGGACACAATAAGAGTTTGCATTAAGCAGTCAAGACACTAGAAAAAGAGAGACTACTTTATGATTGGGACTAGGTAATTGCTTTCTCCTCTACATCTTTGCTTAGAAATTGCTGCAATAATTTTTGTTGTCTGCAGGTATGAAGGTACATTAATCTTTCTTTACATTTTATTTCCCCTGTCCCATAAAGATTGCAACCTTCCTATCTATATTATGACACAATCATAACTTTAAGGTACATATATGCTATTTAATAGAAAGGGGTATGTTAAACAAGAATAAATAATCACCAGAAATAAAACCTAAATAATAATTAGGGTAGCAACTAAGTATGTGAAATTTATTAGACTAGACAACTGCAAGTAAGACTTTTGGCTGGATGTTAGCATGCCTTTTCTGCTAGAAACACACACATGCGCAAGATACTTTAATTCACTCTACTCACAAGACTGCTGAATTTTATATTCTTCCAAACAGTACTTAGGATGTAATCATTTCTTTTTTTGACAAACACTGCTAAAATCATGACAGCATTCTTAGCAGAAATTGGCACAACAGCAAAATGAAAAAGAATCAACTCATTTTCTGCTGAACATTTGTTTTCCGTTGGTCTGTAAAACCAGTATCAATTTGCTACTTAAAGTGATTAATAACTTCCTTGTCCTTGACAAGGGACCCTACAGATTTTTACGGGCACAACAGTACATAACAATACTTTTAAGGTGTCTACTTTTCATGTATTTCTTAATATGTTATTGTGGTAATCTCTCATTTTATACTTGTGAGACATTTTTCTTATTTTTAAGTGGAATTTCTCATACTTGTTCCCACTACCCTTTGTCCTGCCACTGGGCACCACTGAGAAAAGCCAGCTCTCTTATCTTCACTCTCTCGCATGTCAGGTGTTCCAAGCCCATAATCATCTTTGTGGCCCTTTGCTGCGCCTGTGCCAGTATGTACATGTCGCTCTTGTACTGGGGAGCCCAGGACTGGACCCAGCACTCCAAGTGTGTCTCACCACGGCTGAGCAGAGAGGAAGGATCACCTCCCTCAACCTGCAGCAATGCTCTGCCTGATGCAGCCCAGGAGGCTGTTGGCCATCTTTGCTGCAAGGGCACATTGCTGCCTCATGGTCAATGTGGTGTCCACCAGGACCCCCAGGTACTTTTCTACCAAGCTGCTTTCCAGCACGTCAGCCCCCGTGTACATGGGGGCATTCCTTCCCACATGCAGGACTCTGTACTTCCCCTTACTGAACTTCATTAAATTCCTGTTTGCCCCTTTCTCCAGCCTGTCAAAGTTCCTCTGAATGGAGCACAACCATCTCATCTATCAGCCATTCCTCCCAGTTTTGTGTCATCAGCAAATGTGCTGAGGGGGCACTCTGTCCCATTGTCCAGGTCATTAAACGGTATTGGTCCCAGTATCAAACCCTGGGTATACCACTCATGGCTGACCTCCAGCTGGACTTGGTGCCACTGATCACAATCCTCTAAGCCTGACAGTTCAGCCAGTTCTCAATCCATCTCACAGTCCATTTATCTAGTCTATACTTCAATTGTTTCTCTGTGAGGATGATATGGAATACAGTGCCAAATGTCAAGAAAAGGAACATCTGCTGCTCTCTATTCATCTATTCAGTTACCATCTCATTGTAGAAAGCTATCAATGTTGGTCAGAGATGATTTCCCCTTCTTAAATCCATTCAGGTTGCTCCCAATTACCTTCTTGTCCATCAGATGTTTGGAAATGCTTTCCATAATTATTTGTTCTGTTACCTTTCCATGGACTAAGGTGAGGCTAACCAGCCTGTGGTTCTCTGGATCCTCCTCCTCATGAGTTCCTTACTCATCCATGCAGACCTCCTATCACTTTTCCTTGGTTTCCCGCATATCAGGATGGACCATGCTTGAACTTGGAGGAGGTGATCCATTTTCTCTCTGGACCACATTCCAAGAAACACTTCTGAGCAGGTCCCTGAATGTGCCGAAGCCTGCTCCTCCTGAGGTCCGGGTTTGTGATCCTTCTGTTTGTGTTGTTCCCTCCTTGCACAGTCCTGAATTCCACCATTATTAGGGAAACTGCAGCCAAGACTGCTGCAATCTTCACACGTCCGGCCAGTTCTTTCTCATTTTTAGGTGTGAGGTCCAAGAAAGCACTTCCCCTTATCATTCTACTGATCACGTGAGCTAGAAGGTTATCATCAGTGCACTCCAGAAACCTCCTGGATCTGTGCACTGCTGTGTTGCTCTTCTAGTAGATGTCAAGGAGGTTAAAGTTCCCCTGAGGACCAGGTCCTGCAAACATGAGGCATCTTTCTGCTGCTTGAAGAAGGTATCATGTACTGCATCTTCCTGATAGGGTTGTCTTTAGTGGACATTCATAACAATGTCACTTACACTGGTTTGTGCTCTTCTCCTGACCCCTAAGCTTTCAGCTGACTGATCATGTCTCTGGAGGCAGGGATCTATGCATCCCCACCACTCTCTCAAATGAAAAGCGGCAGTCTCTCCTCACCTTCCCAGCCTATAGTCATTTGTAACTGCGTAAGCAATTTCTCCAGTGATAAATGAATCCCAAATGTGTTTCATCTGGAGTACTTACTAAATTAGCAATTTTTAAGTACCCTTATGATGCTGATAGATGCTTCAGTATTCATAATCAAATCATAGCTAAGACATGTAATGGGCTGCAGCAGTGCTTCAGCACCAAGTCAGAACTGGACAAGGTTAACCAAAGACAGGTGCAGCTCGCCTTTCTTCTCAGGGAAAAAAAAAAAACCAAACAGGCAGCAAGTGCTAACTGGACATAACAATTTGGGGAATTGGCAAATAGTTCTAGCACCTGAGCCAACAGGTGTTACAATTAATTCCCGCTTCTCCTTCTGTGAAAGTCAGAAGAGCAGATTTTAATTTGTGTCACAGATAAGACAATCCGTATGCTACAGCTGATGTTCCCTGTTTTCACTTGACTTTGAGCAACAACACATTACCAGTGACATCCTATATATATATTAAAAAATCATACTTCTATTTCTCCGTCAGCCTCTGTTTTTAATATTTAATATCCTTTTCCTTTTAAGTAACATATTCAGATCTTATGAACAACATACTAGAATGAGGCATTGTCTAGGGATGACTGGTCTAGAGGGAATGGGGGAAAAAAATAAATCTGTTTGCTCTACATTTCAAACAGACCATTTTTGGCTTACTGGGCATTTCCATTTCAGATACTGGCTTCTCCAGCTTAACTTACTTCTGAGCCATGTTCTTCATGCACTCTTTGTGAAAAGTCAGTGATCCATCATTGAGACGCCTGGCAGAATCCTTACAAAGGCCTCTCTCAACTTGCAGCTTTTGGCTCAAATGTCCCAAGAGAACAAGGCAGAAAACACCTGTACATGGACATTTCCCTCTTCTGATGAAGGCTTTTGGACAGACACAAACACGTTCGGACGCTTTCTCACCAAAAATACTCAAAACATTCTGACCCTCTCAACTATTAGGGAAGACAGAAAATAGCATAAATTGCCTGTGCTTTTAGAACAGGCTCTGATATGACACTGGAAACCCTGTGGATTTCAGTGTAATTTGCCACATCCTGTCATTTGCCAACTGGCTGTAGATTGCATTTCTTCACTATAACCCTCTACTGATACTCCAGATGATACCCCATCTTTGCAGGCAAGGCTCAGAACACACGAGCAAATTAATATTTTGACTAAAAAGGGTCCTGGTGCAACTAGATAAAAACTTACATGGTTTCATACTTCAGCTCCCTCAATCACAATAATAATTTTATGGTGTCTCTGACAGACAATATTAAGTGTCACATCACACAAACTACCTCCTGAAGTTTACATATAATCTTACCTTTCATTGTTGCTTGGATTTAGCTAAGACAATTCTATTGGGGATATATTGAGAAATTTTTCTTCACTGGATTCATTTAAAAGCTGAAATTCCACTGTGTTACAACAGCTTTGTCTTGAAATTCAATGTGCATGAACAGCAAACCTGCAGGCTTATTACTGAAGCTGCATTTTTGAGCCTCAAATAGAAAGGTGATAGAGAAAGCACAGGCTCACATATTGCATCCTTGAACATATAGCATCCATTAGACTCTTGTTTGGGGATCATCTACTTAAAAATCTCCTGATTTCAAGCACATACCAGTCCACCATTTAGCTAACCAAATGTTTTATAGCATGAAAACAGCTTGACTCCTGCATATACCTAGAATACGAAGGTGATTTCAACAGACTAGATGAGCGCTCTGTTTAAGGAGCTTACCTGTGCCAATGAACTGGGCAAACTTTAAGTTGGCAAAAGATTCAACCCTGTTTCTAGCCTAACAACCACGCCTGGAGGTGCATACATGGTAAGTTTCTTTCAAAAATTCATCTGGGAAATCCTTTGACATTTGCGTCTAGTTCACAATACCATTTGTTCTGATTCTTAGCGTCAACTCAAAATGTCAAAATTTCTTTTCATTTGGCGTCCACAGCTATTGAATTTTTTCTCACAACATCTTGTCAAAGCAATGGCTTGGAATCCTTCCCAAAAAGAAAAGTTACAAAGATTTCAGCTCATAGTTTCCTCACCTTTTTCCCTTACAAACAAGCCTTACCATCTTCAACATGAGCAGAGCTTACTGAGCAGCTTATGGACAGTTCCTCTAGCTGAAGATAACCAGAACAATCTCATTTATGGGTGCTGCTGTTAAAACCAACTTCTGTAGGAAATGACCACTACTTATTAGGGATCAGCTTACTTTCTATTGAACACAGGCTGACAGGCTGAGAGAATTGGGCTTGTTCAGCCTCGAGAAGAGAAGGCTCTGAGGAGACCTTATTGCAGCCTTCCAGTATCTGAAGGGTGCCTACAAGAAGGCTGGGGAGGGACTTTTCACAAAGGCCTGGAGTGACAGGACAAGGGGTAATGGGTTCAAACTGGAACTG
>JAVSBS010002565.1:40893-61439 GCA_033124195.1 Coracias cyanogaster | reverse complement strand
GGGCGGCCCCTCGGCACGGCACGGCGGGGCGGGCGGGAAGCGGCGCGGCGGCGGTAGGACCCAGCGGCCGCTCCCCGGAGGATGTGAGCGAGCGCCGCGGAGACGCGTGTGGGACGAGCCCGGCCCTGGCTGCGGGAGCCCGGCGCGGGGCGAGGCGGCGGCGGCTGCAGGGGGGCTGCTGAGCGAGGCGAGGGGCGGCCTCCCCCTCCCGGCCGGAGGCAGGGCGGCGGCGGGGGCGAGGCGGAGCGGCGGGGAAGGCAAGCCGGCAGCCGGAGCGGGTGTGTGAGCCCCATGGGCCGAGCGCCTGCGAGAGGGGGAGGAGGAGCCGCCCCGCCGCCCGCCGCCCGGGGATGGTGAGGAGGCGGCGGCTGCCGGGAGCCCAGTGAGGCCTTCGCTCGGCACCCGCCGGAGAGCCCGCCTCGCCGGCCTCCCCCTTCCCCCAGCTCGCTCGCTGGCTCGCTCCCCCCTTCCCTCCCCTTCCTCTGCCTCCTTCCCCGGCTCCCTTCCCCTGTCGCCGCCACCCTCCCATCACCTCCTCCCGGGGCTCCAGCCATGTAAGTGACCCGCTCTCCCGGCTGGGAAGGGCTGGGGGAAGGAAGCGACGGGGCCGGGGCCTGCTCCGCTCGGCCGCGCCGTGCCCGCCGCATTGTGCGGGGCCGGGAGGGGAGGGGAAGGGAAAGGAAGGGAAGGGGGGCGGCGGCCGCTGACCCGCCTAGGCCGCGGCGGCGGGTAGGGGGCTGCCCCGGCGGGCACGGCCGGGCTGCGGCGTCCCGGGGCGGCCGCGCGGGGTGGGGAGAGGGGCTGCGGGCGGCCCCCAGCCGGCGTTCTGCCGGCGGGCCCGGGGCGGACAGGAAGCTGTTGGCTCCCCCGGGATGCGGTGAATGAGAGGGTGGCGGGGCGGGGGGGCTCGGGCCTGTCCCGGCCCCCTCGGAACCGTGACCCTCCAGCGCTGGTGGGTCTGGGGACTGCCCGGGACCTGCCCGAGCATCCCCCAAGGAAACGGGGGTAGCGAGGGGCGTATTTCTAAAGCTGTGGCAAATAAAGTCTCCCAAGTGCCCGCCCCCGCTTCTCCCACCTCACCCGCCCCCATTTTCTCCCCTTGTCTTCAGTGGCCGCGTTGTTCAGCCCAGCTCCGCTTTGCGGACCACGGAGTGTTTGCTGACGGGGGTGTGATTATCTTCGTGGGCATTTGACGTGTGTAGGTGGATGTGCTGCGTTTGTGGACTTGGTTGGGTTTTTTTTTTTGTTGTTGTCGGTTTTTTTTTTTGCAGTCGTGCTTTGCAGAGCTGTAGGGAGCTGTCTGCAGATGCCCCCCCACCCCCCCAGGTGAAATTCCGCAGTTGCGGAAATATTCTTGGAGACCTCCAGGACTTTTGCTTCTGTTTCTTTGTAAAGCACATAATTATGATCGAGTCTATGAACGTGCTGGGACTTTTTATATATTTTACAGAGAGTATGCTACTGATGCTAATGCGGCTTGCACCTTATCGGTATTCCCCCCTTCCAGTCCCCCTAGGGAAAGTATTTAACTGTTTTTCTTTTTGCTTTGTTTTCCTACCACCTCTAACAGAAGCAGCAAATCCCTGATTTGCTATTGTTTGTTTTATTTATACTACAGGAGGGATGTACATTTCAAAATACAGTTATAAAGGGGAGTTACTAACACTTAATTCAGAAGGATATTTGTTTACAGGTAAATAAATTTGACATACTGCATGACTAGTAATTACTTTTTATGTAGTAGTTAATTTCCTGATGACAGCCACAACATTTGTCTGAGTTAACAGATTTAAAAGACACTGTGGAACTACCTTTGATTTTTTTTAAATAGGAGAGTTTTTGTTGTGTGCAGAGTTGATAGAACTGGTTTTGGTGCGCAGGGGTAGTAAATAAAATTTAAGAATTGATCCAATGTCCACAAGTAACGTGTAGTTCCAGCATTCACTTGCTGTCTTGTAAAAGTGTCCTGTAAGTGATTACATTAAGAATTAAATAGGTTTATGACTGACTTGATTTGTTTAAGGACACAACAAAACTCTTGTTGTAAATACTTTAAAATGGAATTTGATTAAATGCATCTCAAGTTGGTACAGAAGTTCTGAGCAGCACAGTTCTTAAATTATATGAGCATAAACTGTAAAAGGACTTGTTCTTGTTTGGGAACATAAAGAGGATTTTGTCTGGGTTGTGTCTTTGGCAGAGAGGGTATGAAGAAGTCCTTTTTTTGGCTATCACTTAGTTTTGAAATAGGCAGCTTAGTTTGTCCTATCAAACTATAGTTGTGGTTGCAGCTTGGACAGCTGGATGTTGTAACTGGCACCTCACCTGAACAATATGAACCTCCTGGCTATTGACCAGCAAAGGCCTGAGAGCACACCTATTTCAGATTACAGTTTTGTAAACGTAGATTAGGCCACCAGATTGAAAGAAAAGTAGATGTGGCTTCAGAGATTTTTGTTCTCTGCTTAGCATTTTCTTTATAGCTTAGTATTAGAGAAGCCTTTCTGAACCTTGTGATCAGCTGTACTTGCTGCCATAAAATGCCAGTTTAGATGTGGTGTCATTCGGCACAGAACATATAGTAGCAAATACTAGCAACCACACCTTAGTTGTGGCCCACAATGTGTTTTTGTAAAGTGAGCTAAGATGCTGGAACAACCTGGTCTTTCTAAGCTTTCTGTAAACTCTCTGCCCAGATTTGGTAACTGGATCATGGTGCCAAGCTGCTGCGGGCCTAGAGGGCCTTGAGCGCATTGGAACTGCTGCTGCTCCCATGAAACACCCAGGGCAGGATTTACATAATGCAGGAGATGTACTTCACTGGTCAAAGCCTGTTGGGGACACCTATCTGTATGCTTCACTTGAAATGCTGGCTGGAGCCCAGCTGTGTTGTGACTGTGCTGTTCAGGTGCAATTGGTTGTCAGCTGTGAGCTTACACTGGGATCTGCTGTGGGAAGAGAGGTTAAGTTGCTCCTGATATCCGTGTAATGGGCCCAAACACACACCTCTCGGCCCTGCTGCAGTTCCTGTGGGCCTTGTCTGCTCTCATGACGATGTCATTTGGCCAAGGTAGGCAAATGTGGGCAGCTGGGTCCTTTTTTGCCTGGTCTTGCTGCTGTGCATTATCAGAAAATGTAAAGAAGTGTGGCACATCAGGGCTCACAGTGTCCTGGGAGTATCGGGACTGTGCCACACCAGGGCATCAGTAACTGGTGGTGCGATGGACAAAGTGCTAGTCCAGGAGTGTGCTTTGCTGTAACCTGCTTTCTGATCTGGGCTAACTTGTACTGGACACGGTCTAACATGCCAGGTGAGCCAGCAACAGGACCAAGGTTTGTAGATCTGAGGCTCCTTCAGTCTCTTGCTTTTTCTCCTTCGTGAACATGAGGTGATTACCATAGAAGCTCCTGCATCTTTTAAGCTTATGTTTCATCTTAAGCATTATGGAATAATTCCTTTTCTTTCTGCTCTGCTGTAGAGTATGAGTAGAAACAAATATAAAATTTCATCTTGGAAAGAGGGCAGGAGGACAGATTTGTCTCTTAAGTTTGTAGAGACAAAAGGAAGCGAGCATGATAAATGGAAGAGAATGAGGGAAGAGCTCTAATGCGACTCTCCCAAATACGGAAAAGACGGTTCTGCTCCACCTTCTGTTGGATGGTTAGTTTGACTGACTCCTTAAAGCAGGTTTTGCTGCTGCAGTGCTTAGAGAAGTGAGTTATCTCATTATTTATGAAGTTATTAACCTTTAAGGAATTAATATATGCGTAAAACCAGCGTCACTGTGATACGATGCTGATGTCATGCCATTCATGATTTCCTGCACTTCAGCCACGTGAGGAATAGTTTGGTATTGGAAAAGGTATTACAGAGATGCATGCTGAAAAACAAGAAAACAGAAGGCTAGGAGAAAGACAGAGTTGTTTAGCTTTTGACAGTATTCAGTCATGTGCAGACACAGGCTGGACGGACACAGCAGCCAGGTCATACTTACCTCAAATGCCCTCTGTTCACTGGGAACCATTCCTAGATGGCCATAAATGAGGACTGTAATCATTCCTTTTTTTCCACCCCTCCTCCCCCCCTCAAGGATTTTATGGAAGAGGAACTTTCTCTGGTTTACACATCTTCAGTAGTAGTTGACCTGTAGTTAACTTGCTCTTCTATTCCGGGAAATTCCTCGTACTTGTTACTGCTGTCTTCAATAGCATCGTTTACTAAAATAAATACACGAGGTGCTGCTCGAACGTGTGTTTTAAAAGATACCAGATAGAGCGGGTTTGCTGCTGTTGGAGCTATGTCTATGGACATCTTGTTGGGCATTGAGAAGGGATCCCCACCTCTTCATAGTGTGAAGAAAAAACAGCTTAAGTTCTGCTTTATAATATAAGTGCTCTGGAATAGCTGGCTGAAGGACCAAGGTGGAGCCCGGGCTGCAGGTTGGTGTCAGGCAATATTTAGTGTTTTCCCACTTCCCTGTGCCGTGCTACCCAATCTTGCAAGCATGGCTCCATTCTCCCCTTGAAGGAGATGGGCAGGTAAAGACACATCCCTGATAGCAGGGCTGTAGTAGCAAGTGAGGAGTGTTTCTTGAGTAGAAATTGTAGGGAAAAGGCAGTCCAAACTTTTTGGACACCACAGAGAGTAGAAAAAGTAATTCTTCTGAACTTTGGATTTCTTTGTTGATCTGCTTTTTTGGGCTGTATTGTCATTCAGATTCTGAGATGACAGTTTAGCTGATGAGGAGCAGGAGGCTGCCAAGTGGTAATCTTGGCAAGTGTTAACCCAGAAAAACCTGGAGTAAGTTAGCTGCAGATTGTAGAATTTGGGGCCTTTGTGCTTTTTTCTGGTTTTAATCATAGGATTGTCCTTTCTACACACTAGTTTGGCTCGTAGCTTCCTTTTTTTTACATATGGTTATTGAACAGAATACTACTTGTTCAATGCAGCTAAACCATTGAAGTAGGTTGCACAGTCCCTGTGTTCTATTACTGCACAACATTAGAAGTGTTAACTTTCACACCTGGGTGTTGCATTTTCAGACCTAAACTGTGATAATCTTAAGGGTTTTGTTGAATGCTTTGCAAATTGCTTGATGCTTAAATGAAGCCTGTAAACAAGGTCTGGTCTCCTTTTGACATCAACGAATAAGTCTAACTTGCATGACTATTGTGCGTGCAGTTTTGAAAGGAGAATGAAAGCCTGCCATATTCATCAGATTCCATCCTAATTGCTCTGGAGCTGAAGGGGTTTGTTCCAAGGTAACTCTGGCAACTGTGGGTTACTGGTTTCTCCTGCAGCATATGGTGTTCTCATATTTATTTATGAAGTTAAGGAATCCTTACATGTCTCTTGTTCCAATGTCATTTTTTGGTCTGTTTTCCCACCCTCAGGCAAGCATCTTAGCTGTTCCTTGGAGTTAATAATTATGACCAGTGAGATGCAGCAGATTGATAATTCGGAGGAAAAAAAAAAAAAATCTCACCTTGTTTCGGGGGAAAAACTAGAAAATGAAGTGTTACGGGAAAAGCTGAGAAATAGTGATAAACAGTGAAATTTCACAGGCAAAATATCAGAGGAGTGACCTCCTATTTCCCAGTCCATTTCTGCTGGCAGTGATGGAACTTGTTCAAACGTGACCTCCTTGCTTTGAAGGCTGCCTGTTTCAGATCACTGATGATGTATGGTACAGAGCCCTCTGTCCCTGCTGGGCTTTCAGCTCTAGGTTGGATTCATTTTGACCAACTGTTTCTTCCATCCATGGTTGTGTCTTAGTGAGTTATGGGGAATTAGTTGCTTTTTAATCTAGTTTCTGATGGATGGCTATCACCTGCGTGCTCCACACGTGCCAAATATATGCAGAGACGGTATATATTTGTTAAGTGGCAGTGTGATGTCTCTGTGGTTGGAGAGAGACTCCACTAAAAGCAGGTCTTTTGTGGCAGGTTACAAATGCTGCTGGGTTTTGTTTTATTAAGCTTCTTGGTTGCTGCAGGGAATTTATCACCAATTACATTTTTTTGATCACCCAAGTAATACCAGATTGAATGGCGGGACGGACACTTCGGAGAGCACAGAAGTCATTACAGAAAAACAGAGAACATTTGTACTACAAGCAGAAAAATAATCAGATTCAATTTAGAAAAATAATAAAAGCTAATGCATTTGGGAAGAGATTACTTTCAGTAAGGGAGAGAAACGTGAGGAACATTTCAGTGGTAGTCAGCCATGAGCTAGACACATTTTCAGTAAGATACGGCAATTTTGAGCTATTTCGATAGGGACTTTATCTCATAAAGTTAGAGAGGTAAAAATCATGAGTTGTACTTAGGTGTGTTTCATTGCAAGAAGGGCAGCAGCAAACTGCAATGCATTCGGGGAAGAGTAATATTGATCAGGGTGCTCTAAGGGCTGATTTAGGGTAACAGAAAGGTCTGTGGGCTTATCTGGGACATTTGTATACCTCTAGGAAAGGTAGGAGTTGTAAATGTCAAAGGTAGAGAGGACACTTTTTGGGGAGTCAAGGAGATCTGAGTGGGATTATCAGGATGATACTGGAGGTGGGAAGATCTGGAACAGAGTATTGAGAATTTTTACTGTTGGGGGATTATCTCTTAAGATGCACTGTGTGCTGGTTGATAGACTGCTGTACCTCAGGCTGTAAAGAAACCTTCCAGAAGAGGTTCTGGAAGTCTTTTTATCAGGAAATATTTAAAACTGGACTTTGAGAAATCTCAGAATTTTTACCGTTGTGGGGACTGAGGTGTAGCTGCGAGACGGAGGTTTCCTGGGCAAGGTCTTGCATCCATCACTAGTCCAGGCAGCGTCTGGTGATGTTGCGAGTCTGCCCACAATCAACCTGCCCAATAAAGAACTGACTTCAGCAAATGAGCATCTTGGCACCTCCGCTCGCCAAAATATAAAAATCCTTTTGAAGACCTAAACCCTTATTTAGAATTTGTAATAATAATTAAAAAAAAACACAAACCAAGCTGACAACCCGGCAATGAAAGCTACTCTTTGTTGTAACCCTTACTGTACATATTGTGACATGCTTCAAAATGATGGTGTGCTCTTCTTTTGATCCTTTTAGAAATAGCTGAGAAGGAGGAAAAAAACCAACCCATCCCTTTTGTGGAGCCTTCTGCAGGAGTTCAGGAATTTCAACAGAGTGGTCTTTTGGCATAGACTGATTTTTCAAGAGACATTCCTGCCATTATGAATGAAGTAGCAATAGTGAAGGAAGGGTGGCTTCACAAACGAGGTAAGTGTCTCTTCCCTCCTGGACAGTAGATGGACTTTCTCTCATGCGGTATCTGTCCTTTAGCTGCGTATCTTTAAATAGTTGGTTGTTTTCCCGTTCACCCCAATGGGAAACAGCATATAAAGAATGCACGTGACTCTTTCAAGTCTGAGGGAAACACATGTATAAGGGATTTTCTTGGGGTGCATACATATGTGTGTGTTCACCAAAAACTCTGCCAACTGCTTGGAAAATGATGATAAAGAGAGCAACTGAAGGCGGCGTTACTTAGAGTGTTAAAGGTTAAACCGTAGCAAATTATTTTGGTTTACATGTAGCTTTTCGTTTTATGTCAGAAGGTAGAATTGTCTTGAGGTGAATCTCCATTTGAATGGAAAAAACTCTGCCTGTGTTTTGCGAGCAATGCTGTGCTCTTGCAGAGACTTGCTAGAGAATGTGCTGTTCTGTTTGTGGCTTGTACCAGTGTCCTGCTTGTGTTTTGTTCGCTCTTGGTACCAGGGTCCTAGACAGGAAGAATAGCCTGGAGTTTGTGCACTCTGTGTATTTCTGTGGTACCACTGATGACACTTGTTTTTTTATAAAAAGTCTTCATTCTTTACTGGGTGGCAAAAGTGAAATGACATAGTCTCATGTACTGTTACGCTTTTTTGCATTCTTAAATGTTTTATTCCCAAAACAGTGGGTTTGTTCTTTTTCTGCGGCATAGGGAGGTGTTTTTTTTCAAGTACTACAGCACTGCTCCTCTAAGATACTTGACTTACCTGTTTCTTTGTATTCTACTATTGTTTCTTGGAAAGGAGAAACCAGAGTTAGGTACTTTCCATAATATCGTCATTTTTTTTGGACCAAAACCAGGATCTATGTGCCCCAGCAGTAGGGAGCATCACATGGTTCTGCAGACTCAGGATTTTTCTAGAGGGTTTGCAACAACTTGCCTGAAGATAAAAAGGTGTAGCATAATTATTTCTGGAAGAAAATGGAAATACGTTATCATACTTGATAAAGGCTGGTGGTTCTTCTGCAGCAATAAGGCATTTCTAAGAATTTAGAAAATGTGTGGTTAATCCGCATTTTTAAAAGGTAGAAACGTACATTTCTAACAGCTGGACATGCAGCTTGGTTTAGCAGATTGTCTGATGTTTGATATAAACATGTTTTGATAAAGTTTTTTTGTGTGTGACTTTTGTTTGTTTTGTTCTGGTTGATTTTAGTTAGAAATGCCTTTCCCCTCATTATCTTAACTTATTCAACAATTCTGGTGTGCCCAGGCTACCTTGTTCTGATAAAGTATTTGAGTTATGCTGTGTTTGGGTGAAACACTAGAAAGAAACACAGAATTATGCTTCCATTCCTATTTATCAGTCTAGAAACTCTTCAAATCAAAGAGGTATATTTTAGTTTTAAGTGGTGTTTTTAAGATAAGGGGATTTTTTTAAGCGTCGATTGTTACTAATCTTGCTGCATTTACCTGTAACTTAAAAAAAAATACTTTGTTATTTTGAGGAGCATTGGACAAAAATCTGGAGGAGAAACATTTACTTGAGAAAGTATGAAAATGGAATTGTATTGTCAGGATGATTCAGAGGCAGATGTGTTGGAAGCTTTAAAACATGTTGTATTTCAAGCTTGTCTGTATTTACGCTTGAGAATTGAATTTTTGTTGTTTCCAGGATTGTGATAAAACTACTTTCAAGTAAGGAGATCTCTGGAGGAGGTCTTAGTAAAAGATGCCCTGATCTCCTGATGTGATCTGTTTTTTTTTTTTTTTTTAATTACCTTAGAGAAACAGATTATTATCTCTGATGGCTTTCTGATAATATTATGATGAGATTATCTGAGGAATTTGTTTCCACTTCCAAAATGTTGTTCTGCATATTTGAGGCTGCAAATTTGTGCCCTAATGCCCAAGCTGTTAAATGTATCTTGGCCTTTTTTGGATGCCAGATTTCCTACTCTTTTTAACCTGTTCCTGACTGCCGTTTTGCTTTCTTGGTATATGTGGCGACACCTCTTTCCTTCAACTTCATTGCCTTTGCAACTGTTAATTTGGCATTGACTCTGTGAGTAGGGTTTTAGAAAGCAGTGCGATCTCTCCTCAGCTTGCCCATGTGGCAGCTCCATTACTCTCTTGGTTTTTGTAGCTCTTTCGGAATCAGTTGACAAATCCAAGTCTTTTGGCTAGGGATACGTGGGGCGGGGGGAACTGATCCACTCATGCCCACATGTGTTTTGTAAAGGATTTTTTCTTTTTATCATCTACATTTAATGCCAGACGATATCAGTTTGCTGGCTCTGCAAGATCCAGTGCTTCAACCACAGGATGTTTCCAAAACTGATGTCTGATAGTATGAGCTTCTGAAGTTAAGGCATAAACAGTAATTACTGCAGGGAGGGACTGCTGAAGGAGGTTTTTAGATACAGGAAACATATATTGTTTGTCTTTTGGATCATTTATAAAACCAAAGGTTGCACTACATGTGTTCTTTAAAGATCCTAGGGCTTTCCACATGCAAATGTTTTGAGCAGTGACTGGCTGAAATCCAGACTGGGCAATGATGTTCTCTTTAACGTTCCCCCATAGCTTTGGTGGGATATGGTGTCTCTTAGTTCACATCCTGAGCAGTTGAACAGCATGGCTGTGTGCAGTTAAACAGTTGCTACATCTCACCCCAGCAGTGGCTTAATTTTGGTGGTTTTAATGATTTGTGAACGTATAAATCAGGCTGCAAAGTGCTCTGGAGCCCTTCTGGATGGCAGGTGTATATAAGCATAAAGCTGTCATTAGCAGGAGCAGGTGTTTTAGCAGGGACATAGCAGGGCTTTCTAGACTTGTGAAGCTGTTTTCTTCTGTCAGCATGCTTTACATTTTTGGTTTTGTTTCCAAGATTAAAAATACAAATGGAGAAATGAAATTAAACATCCCTGCCTGGCCGAGAGCTCTTGGCAGTTCTGTAAGTCAGTTGCTTAAAGGAAGCTCTACTTCCAGTAGTGCAGATGTTTGTTTGTGCTGGGGCCAGAGTCATCTCCATGACATGTCTAACCTTAACCAGGCAGAAAGAGAAGAATTCATGAATGAACATTTTTTTCCCCCCTTTTCCCCCTTGGCAGCTCTTGGTGCTGTTACTCTGATCACACTGAGGCAATAGGCTCCTTGTGAGAAGACAGAAGCAGCAGTTAAAATACTGACCACTCTTTGCGTAACTGCGTGGCTGAAGTGTTCCAAAACACACTTAGAAAACGTGAAGCAGCTCAGACCTGGGCTTGGTGTATCGTGTGTGTACATCCAGAATACACAGTCCCTGGTTGTGTTATGTTGAAGGTTTGTTTAGTGGGGAAGGAGGATGGAACTGGGTCTATGCAGAGGTGCTGTAATTAGATGGAATATAAAGGGGAAGGAGAAAATTATCTACTGAAATTGATGCTCGTTGAGTTCTGAGATTATAGGTTTTCTGGATTTATGTCATAAGCATCCTTAATTTTGGTTGTGTGTTGTGGAAGTTTTTGGATAAAAGGTATCCCTGAGTGTATTTTACTTTGCTGATCCGTTTTAAAGATTTCATTGGATTTCCCACATCCTTCTGCTCTGGTCCCTCTTTATAAAAGGTCCTTCTATTGTCTTTGGTCTTCATCCTGTTTTTTTTTTTTTTTTTTGAAAGTCTTTCTGCAAAGCTAACAAAGAGAGGGATTGTGTGTTTTGATACTCTGTCATCTCTGTCTTCCGTAGTATGTCCGGTTTTCTTATTAGGGCATAAACTTGTATGGAGAAAGGAGTCTTTTGGAGGCAGAAAAGCAGGGGGGAGGGAAATGTACACTGGCATTTTAAAAAGGAAATAGAAATCTCCATTTCCCACTCAGGGAACTCTGAAGCAATTATAAGTAGCAGGAGAGACCTATGTATTCATCCATTAATATTTAGCAGCAAACGTGGAGCTACTTTTTGCTTTTGTTTTTAAAGAGTACATAAACATTGCACAGTAATTTTACCTGTGGAAACAAGAACGTGTCCCCCAGATGTCAACATGTGTGGACTTCAGGCAGGTAAAATTGACTGGTTGAGACTCTGGCTTCTGAGCCGATCAAAATTGTTAGAGGTCCTTAAATGAGAAATGATACAAAAGATACTTACTCCATTTATGGAAATACTATTTTTTTGTGGTTGTTAAATAATTATTTCTGTAATGAAATGGAGTGATACAGGCATCCTATTAAATGAACGGCAGTCCACTGTGATTTGTCTTCCTGTAGCTTCATTGCATATAAAATGAATGCAGTGTCATATGTAAAATACAAGCCAGGAATTAAAAGCTGATTGTTACTCTTTTAACTTTCTCTGGCAGAATATCATAGACTGTGAACTTTAGCGTTGTTATTTTGAGCACAGGTTCATACTTCCAGTTATCTGTTAGTATTAGTACAAACAGGATGAGGTATGACCAGAAGTTAACATTTTTTTTTAAGCCAGCGAGTCTCTTGTATTGCTGTTTTTCTTCACCTTTTCTTTCTTCTCTCTTTTCTGCTCTTACCATGTTCCCTACCTCTTCTTGTATGTGAGTGTGTTTCATTTGGGGGTGATTCTTACATTTCACCTTGGCTTCTGTCTGTCCCTGGGATGCAGCAGGGCACTTTCTTGATCACTTTGTGTAGCCAGAACCTTCAAGGTTCAGGTTAGTTCAAGAATCATCTGGCTTTTGTGGTATTTCAAAGGAATGGCTGTGGCACTTGATACAAAGGATCCTAAGACACATTAGAACTGTGAAGATGCCAGCTATAGAGGGCACAGCTGCTTCAGAGGAGAAACTGGGGGGAAGAGGAAAGGTAAGAAACAAGATAGGGGCCGAACAATGAATGGAGGGGGGAAGTTTGTAACACAGGAGGAAGCTGGTGCTACTTCCAGAGCTGAAGGTGGATTTATAAGGAAATCTGTTGCTCTTCTTATTGGCAACAAAAGATAAGCTGTGTCAGTTTGTGGTTATTCTTGTGTGTCTCTTTTTCAACAGAAGGGGTGATAGTTTTGCAATGTTAGCTCTCGGTTGCTTTTATTTTGCTTGCCTTGTTCTGGGAAAAGGGGACTGGGGAGGAACCAGGAAACTGTCGACCAATAAATCTGACCTTGGTGGTAGGCAAGATGCTAGAGACATTAAGAAAGGATGAGATCACAAAACATCTGGAGAAATATGAGCTGATAATGGCTAGTCAGCTAGACTTTTGCAGGGTAAATCTCATCTGGTGGAATTATTTGTGGAGAGATCATAGGAAACAGGCTGGATCCAATGTACTGTAAAGAGCCTACTTTGGATGACAGGGAAGTCAGATGCTGAGAATTACCTAGTACAGTGTAACTGTACTGTAGTATGTCTTTGAAAGAGCTAGTGCAGCCTAGAGATTGCTCATCTTCCTTCCACTGCACAGGCTACTTAAATCTTTGTTACTTTCCAGTGTCCTTTTAGAAAAGTCTTCCTTCTAGAACATTTTTTTTCATGTAGGAAAACCCTTTATTCAGGCCACAACTTCATGTTTTTGAAGTGCAAAGTACAAATATTTCTTTTTTTCAGTAAAAATTACTTCCAGAAAATATTTTTTCAACATTTTTCCCCACTTACTTTGCAAAATACTTTCAATTCTTTAGAGGAGTCATGCTAGGTTAAATGTTTTTCGCTGTGTTTGTAAACGGACTGTCTGGAAATTAGATGCAAGTGACACCAAACACTCTCACTTTGAATGGCAAAGAGGAAGAGCTCAGATGTTGATGCCCACGTTATTTATGTCAGTCCTGGAAGTTTACTTTCATATTCTATTTTATTGTACATCAGAAGTGAAACAAACTAGGTCTCAATTTTGTCTCTAAAAGTGGGGTAGCATCATAAATTACTGTTACTTGTTGTTAAAAGAGATTTGAGAATGAGGGATCTAGGACATTACAAGCGCTGTTAAAGTGAGCCTGGGAATGCTTGATACAGGGGATCATGTAGAACCTGCCTGCATTGGCTTTGATCCTCTTTTTCATGGTTCCTTCCTTTTCAAGAAGGCAAAGGTAGGCCAGTGCAAAAAACAAACCCAAAAACGTTGTCCATGTGTGGGTTTCTGTTCTTTTTTCTCTCAGTAGGCATGTTGAGAAGTCATCAGCTTTGGATTTAGGAAGAAAGAAGTACTAAGACTGCTATTTTGAGGTAAAGAGAGCAAGAGATTAAGGCTTGCTCATTGTTCTTGCAGGAGTGGTTCTAGGCAAGGTGCTGTGCCATATATTTTAAATTTGGCGCCTTGTCCTCACTTGAAAGCCTCTTTCCCTGCAGCCCCTGTGCAGATGCCAGAAAGTTCCTTCCCTTCCAGCATTCCCTGCTGGTTCTCCTTAGGCAGCTTCCTCTGCCTAAACTTGCTCTCCGTTAGCACTCCTAGCCCTAGACCTTACCGCCTGAAAAAGCTGGTGAGGACTTTGATGCCCTTAGAGCAGTATGTGGTGACATGTAGCGTATTGTCCTTTTTATGTTGCCAATAACCCTTTTAAAAATTAGAGTGGTGGTTGGTCTCAGACTCATTCAGGGAGCAGACCTTGATGTGTATTGGAAAGAGGAATTTGCTGAACATTTGCACATTTAAGTTGAATGCATTTTAGAAGACAGAGCCTTGTAGAAACCAAACAACTGTCAGCCTTGTGAGGTTTTTTCCCCTTCTACATACGAAAGTAACTGTTTTACTAGGGAAAAAAAAAAAGAGTTAAGTCTTATTTTAAAAGTCATCTCTCATGGGGGAAGACAGAGGTGGGATTATTATTTTCAGATGTATTATGTTGCAGGTACAATGTGCCTCTTAAAGGGGGAACAAAAACCAGGAAATTATGTGAGGAAAGAGGAAGAAAAAGAATGGAGAAAGAATAGCACCATATTAGGTGTGAAGTAGTGTGCCTCTGTGAGAAATGCTTACTGCAACTAAAAGGGGGAAATAATGAAGACTGACTTTGAGTGCAGTTGGAAAACATGGTGCAGAACTCTGCGATTATTCTCCCACCTCTTTAAGTTGAGCCAAAAATGTGAAAAAGATAGCTGCGCAAACAATATTGTGAAATTTGTCAATTTATCCAAAAGTGCATGGTCATATTTGAGGACAGATGAGGTAAACAGTCATCACAGACTGTGGGCAAGTCAGTCACTGTTTTCCTGAGTCTCTTGGGTAAGTTGGGAGAGCATGTTTTGAAGTGCTGTCCAAAGCCCAGGCCTTTGGTGGACAGCCTGTAGAAATACACTTTGGAGTCAGTGGTTTGTGCATGACTGCCATGGTATTTCATGCTCATATTGAGACAGTGCAGTGTCTGAATCGTTTATGGGGCTATCAAATCAATCTTCTCTGCTTGTGCTTTACTAATGTACTCTTGTTGAGGACTACTGAATATGCATGACAGAGAAGTGGGTTTTGTGTTGGTTGTGAACCACATCCTTCATAGGAGATACCTGTTTTGGGAGGGAGCACCAGTCTTAAGAACGGTTTGAGCTGGAAGGGACCTTTAAAAATAATTTAGTCAACACCCCTTGCCCTGGGCAGGGACTTCTTTCACTAGACCAGGTTGCTCAAAGTCCCATCCAACCTGACCTTGAACACATCCAATGGTGGGGCATCCACAACTTCTCTAGGCAGCCTCTTCCAGTGTTTCACCACCCTCAGAGTAAAGAATTTCTTGTTTATATATAATATAGTCTAAATCTACTCTCCTGTAGTTTAAAACCATTACCCCTTGTCCTGTCACTACAGACTCTGGTAAAAGTTATATATTGAAGGGCCACAATGAGGTCTCCCTGGAGCCTTCTCTTCTCCAGGTTGAAAAGCCCCAACTCTCTCAGCCTTTCTTCATAGGAGAGCTCTTAAAACAAGTGTTACTCTACTGATAGGAAAGTCTTAACTGAGGAGGTTGACACTGGTGTTACTTGAGTGGACTCAGGTGCTGATGGAGGTCAGGGCTGGCTACAGCAATTGCTGCTAATTCTCAAATTTTAAGTGCAGCCCTTATGTTTGTGGTGGCTTTATAAATCCATTCCCACCTGTAGAAGTCACAAGATTTTGAAACTTCCAACCCTTTTTTTTTCTTTCTGAAGCAGAGGAGCTTTCTAATCCTCATGATGCATAGAAAAACTGGAAAGCATAGTCTAAACTGAAGAATGCACTCAGGTTAAGGAGAATAACAAGGGCTGTTTATTTTTAATGAAAAATCTCAAAACGCAGAAAATTTAAAATAATTTATAATAAGGATTTTTATTTTTCTGCGCTCTTAGCAGTATACTCTATTTCTGCAATTGTGTCAAAGGATCTAGGGATCAAGAAATGCATCCTTGTTACACTTCAGAAACCAAGCAGTATGAAAAAATAACTTACACATTTTCTGCAAGAGACCCAATGGGTCTTAATGACCAGAAACATACAAATGAAACTATATTTGAACTGCTTTTTTTACACCTCAAACTATAGTTAAATTAAATGTCAAGATTTAAGAGGAAAAAATACTTATATCAAATTTTTGCTATGTATTTCCACATCAGCCTTGTCCATGCCGTGTTACAGCTGCCAATGTAATTCCACCTTGTTCAGAACGATGTAGTTACACTGGTGTGGAAAATATTTGCACTAAGTGGGGTTTGTGCCCTGAAATATACGGGTACACACTGTTGTGTATGTTCTTGCCATTACGTGTAAGTTGGAGTGTTGTGGTTGGAGCGTCAGTAAAAAGTTACAGCCTTGAACAAACCTGTTTAGCAGTTTAAAATCCGTTGTCAGGCCACTTCATAGCTGTAAAGTGGGAATACTGCAGTTTATTTGCAGGTTGCTTTTCATGGGCTTCCAGGCGCGGATTGTCTGGGCTGATGTTTTTTTGTGTCAGACATATCCTGCGCCCGTCTGTGGTCTGTCAACCTTCTATAAATAGCAGTCAGCTAACTAAATGAAAGTGTTTCTCCGTAATGCAGGTTTTTGGGGATTTTGTGTTTTTTAAGCAAAATTTTGGGAACACTGAGAGAAGAGAGAGCGTTTGTTTCTTAATCCAAGACTTGACTTAAATGTGTAGTTGCATAGGTTTTATTAAATGCTTATTATTCCACTGCAAATGTGTGCACGGAGCAAATGAGAGTCCAGTTGTGATAATCTATGGTGACAGTGCTGGTTGTGGAGCTTGGAAGAAGTTTTATAGTGGAAATTCATTTCTCAACATAGGATGTGAATCCTTTGCCGCTATTAATTTAGTAATCAAGTTATTCTGTGGTAAGTGTTCTTTGTGCTGCTCTGGCTGTACCTTGAGAAGACCTTGCTTTGAATTGGGAGATAAACACCGCTAATCATCATGGCTTTTTCTTCAATATTAAAAAAAAAAAACCTCGCCTCTTTACAGAATTAATAGAAAAATTGTTTCGCTGTATGAATACTGTGTTTGGTGATACATTTCAGACAGTGAAGGAATAGGATAGTAGTTGACTTTTTCAACTTGAAATTTTCTTTGCATCGGAGATCATTGTAGTTCTAGGTGTAGTTTTTACTATAGCATGAATATTTGAATGTATATAACTGATGTATCTCCTGGTATGGAACTCAAAGCTGCCTTGTGACTTGTATGATAGGAAAAGTATTTATTCTAAATAAGAATTAGGGAAAAATTACTTTCATACATGGAAAACCATTGCAAACTTGCCAGCAACAGCCTTCAGCTGACTTGTGGAGATACTGCCTATTGAACGCTATTGTGACAGCTTGCTTCTGTCGTTTTCCGCTAAAGTTCAGCCTGTAAAGTCGAGATATCTTGATCTGAGAGATGGGGAGATAGTTAAATTACATCATCATGGAAGAATACCAGCGTACTTAGCTTTAAAGCCATTCAAGACTACATTGGCACCCCTTTGTTATACAGTGTAGCTGAAAACGAACTGCAGCAATAATGAACCAATCCATCTAAATCACAGCAGCTGAACAACTGACTGTTCCATCTCAAAATGCAAATGCCTTGTGCAGAATGGATTTAATTGTAAATGTTTGCTTAGTAGGGAATATGAGCCTTTTAGTTTGTGACAATAATCGTGAATACAAAGACCCACAGAATTTTAGGGTTTACATAGCTTGTCCCTGTTCTCATAACAATATTTCAAAGTCAGTTTTTTAAAATGTACCATTTGGCTTTTTTCTAGCCGGTGAATAGAACTCTAAGTGCCCAATCTCTAACCGGTGTTTCGAAAACGGAAAGATAAATTTAGCTCCATGTATTTAGATCAGGCAGGATTTTCTGTTGTATTTCTTTCAAATCTATCCTAGGGCTTTTGTGTAGCTTCAGAAAACAAGAGGAGAAAGTGCTGACTTTCGGAGCGTGGATTTGGTTTTGCAGTGCAGAAATGCCAAGTGTAACTTAGAATATTAGCATGTTCTTTGAGGTTCTAGTGAGGTAGTAAGGTCACTCCCAAACAATTAAAATACTACTTTTAGGAATTTATTTTCTAGTAAAACAAATAAACAACAAAACAGCACCTCCCCCCCCCCCCCATTCAAATCTTAATTGTTTCTTAAATTCTTGAAACCTGGCTACTGAATGTAACTCATGAGGATGAATCGAAAAGGAAAAAGCTTACGGAATGTTGCAAGTAGGAAGAGAGAAAGCAGAAATACCCGCCTCCAGGCTGTTCCTAGGTAACTTTCTGCATAAGGAGAGACAGGTAAAACTTCGAAAACACACACAAACTGTGCATGTTTATGCATCTGCTGGCATTTTGTGTGTTCTTTAATAGCCTTCACATGTGGATTAGTGCTTCTGAAAAAAAAAAAAGGCAACCAAGCCCCCTGAAGAATAGGCCTTTGTGACACTGGAGAAGTTTACTATGCCAAAGTTATGGTAAGAATTTGTAAATTTTGGCTGCTGAAGTGTTTCCTTCCCCTGCTATGGTTTTAGTGTTGGAAACTTGTAAGTGTGGAATAGAGGGTGTTTTTTTTGTTTGTTTGTGGGTTTGTTGTTGTTTTTGTGTTTTGTTTTTTTTTTTAAATGACAATGCAAACATTCATTTCACAAACTAAACCGACAGTTCACATGAGTCTGCTGGCTGTATATAAACACCCTGTTGATCTTGTTCTGCAGAAATCTTCGGGCTTCCTGAGTCATACAGAAAAGCTCCCCTGCTCTTTTTGAGGCTGTGCTGTGGACCTAGGCTGTATCTGCTCAGATTTAGTTTGCCAAATTAATGTCCCTGAAAGAAATGTTTTTACTTGGAACAAGGCTCTCAAAGCTGGGAAGTTTTTTTTATGTCTCATCTTCTCCATGTGTTTAAAATATTTCATTCTGCTATCTCAGGAATGGTTTTTATTTTGCCTGTATTCCTAGGATAAAGCCGAACCTGTTGGGGAGATGTTTAGCATTTCTTAATTGCAAAACTGTCTTCCTCTTGCACACGATGTTGTTTCTTCACACGGATCTTCCATCGAATATTTGAGTTTGTGGGTAGGCAAAACAGCCTGGGGTGAGAGAGCCCTGCAGAGCAGGGAGCGCTGCGAGGGCGCTGGTGGCTGTACTGCCAGGTGAGCATTCCTGGCTGCCCGGGACACGGCGACGAGCTGCACAGCACAGTTGACTTCACGGGGCTTTTGTGGAGTAACCAAGGGCAGAATTCAAGTCCAAGGCTAGACTGTCATGGTGACAAAATATTTAGAAAACATTTTCTTGCTTGAAACAAAAGCTTGGATTGTGCAACGGCGAAGTACCGTCCTAGTGTAATAAATGCTGTTGTGTATTTTTAAAGGGTTCTGTGTGTTCGCTGACCGTCACCTCTTGCCAGATTCAGCATGTTCAGGTACAACAAGACGTTCTTCCTCCAGACTGTTGCCTTCACAAGCTGTGTTCATTCTACCCCTTGACACAGCGGGGCTGCAAAGATGTAGCAACCAAATCTGGCCTCACATTTTGAACATAGTGGACAGGCCTGTTAAAGACAGATGCAGTGGAGCAGCTTCTCTTCAGCAGCAGTGGCTCAGCTGCATAAAGAGCAGCTGCTTAAAAGTTACACCTTGTTATTGGCATAGACTGAGCTGATCCCAAGTGAGCTCTAGAACTCGACTTGGTGATGGCTTTTCTTGGGTTAGAATGTGCTGTTCTTGCTGCAGTAGGAACCTTTCATACTGTAGGTGTTTCATCCTTCCATAATAACTGCTATAACTTCTGGTTTTTTAAATGCCTGAGGTTTTGAGATGTCACAGCCTTACTCAAACCTGCCTCTGATTTGAAGTGAAGCCAGAGGTCTAAAGTGGCTGTAGTAGATTGTTCATTGGAAGTAATATAAAATTATTTTAAGATGAGCAAACCTGTGACAACTGAGTGACAACTACTAACCAACTGTGTGCAATTCGGTTCAGCATAGCTGCACACTTGGAGTTAATGCATTTTTTCCCAATCCAGTCTGTTTCCTGGGTAATACCAGTTGTAATTTTGGGGAAAAAAAGCATGATTTTACATGTATACCGCCTTCTCTGCTGGGAGCAGCAGGTGGCCAGATTTCTTGCTGAAATAGTGACTTGTCCTGGCTCTACAGCAACTCTAACCAGATCATCTGCAGAGACTGTATTTTTTTAATCTCCAAAGAAGTTGATGTTTTCAAAGCTGCTGCAGTTGTCGGAGCACGCTGTTATTCATGCAAATGGAAATCAAAAGCAAACCATGAAGAGGGGGAATACACTTTTCTAAGGTCTGCATCATCTTACATCTTTGTATGCTAGGCATGTAACGGTGTCCCATTCAGAGCGCTGCTCTGAACAAGGCAGAGCTCGTTCTTCGGGCTGCTGCTTTGTTGCGATCTACTAGTTCCTCTTGCATTGAGCTGCAAAACCAGCTGCTTTTGCTTTTCATACCTATTTTTACCATCTCTAATTTGCTATTAAGATGTTAACTTCTGCCTCCAGTTAGCCTAGCATGTCTCTATACTGCGACGACAATGTGAGGACAAGCAAACACTTCTGTGCTTTCTCTTGTGCTACCCTTTCACACTAGGGAAATGGTCCCTGTAAACAGCTGCAGTACTGCTTTATTATCCTCTTTGAAAGCTCTTGCTCCTTGTGTTCCATATAAAAGGCCTTGAGGAACTTGCAGTGCATGTGTACTGAGCCTGCTGTTCACCGCCATGCCTCGTATTGGTCGCCCTATCTTTGTGTGTCTGGCTGGCTGGCTGGGGTGATTGCACCTGTAAAGATAAGATATCAATTTGCATTGGCCATGGTGAAGTTTTAACAACTCAGCAGGAATTTCCTTGTGGGCAAAATACGGGGGAGGCAGGTAGCTTTTTATCT
>JAVSBS010002565.1:30287-40793 GCA_033124195.1 Coracias cyanogaster | reverse complement strand
CTCAGCTCCAGATGTGTGTCTGAAGTTGCAATGTACTGCAGTAATATACATCTCTATGTTACATAAAGTTGTATCTAAAACAGGGGAAAAAAAGAAAAAAAAAAAAACCCCAGAAGATCAGATTTACTGTGATAATTTTAATATGTTTTAAGGGTTGTTTTTTTGGTGGGTTCTTTTTGTGATTGTTTTTTTCCCTCAGGGATTGTTATTCTTCTGACATGTTACTGGCAGGAATGTGCAAAAATCAGTATATAGAAAGTTTTCTTCCCATTTTAAGGAATCCTCTCCCTGTGGCCAGAGGAAAGCTTTCTCCTCAGCAGCTGCTCCAGGCTACTAAGAATGAGCTACTACACAACAGCTCTTGTTGGTGTCTTGGAGAGGTTTGTTTACTCCTGTGACTAGATTGGGTGTGCTTATGGTAAACCCTCATGTTTCTGGAGACTTTTCACTTTTCAGGCACCTTTTCAATTTTAGGAGTGGGATGACACACAACAGGATGTGTGGTTGCAGATCCATGTTCACGCTTCAGAGGCTGTGCATACCTTTTTGACCAAGTACAATCCTATGCTTTTTCTCTCATCATTCATGTGGTGAGATAAAACATGGAGGAACACAGGAATCATTTCTCCTATTTATGACCAGTACACACACAGATGCTTATTGATATTCATCTTTCTGCTGACTCTTAGAATCCTCAAACCAGTTACTGGAGGCAAGGAGATTAAAATGAGGGCACATGGCCAAGAAGACTTGAGGTTTTGTTCCTTGAATTTGACTTGAAAGTTGAAGTTTGATAAAGTTGCATTCATTCTAATTTTTGCCTTTGTAGTTTTTTAACTGTCCTGAATTACCTACATGTAGTATTAGTGTTAGAATATCTTTTGTAGCATTTTGAATGGCCCTGCTTTGAGTGGAGGGTTATACCAGATGACCTCTCATGGCTCCTTTTGACTTAAAGTATTCTGTGATTTTGTGATTCTTGACTGATTTGATATTGGGAATCTCATGCAAAGCCCAGCCTGATTTTGAAGGAGGATAACAGCCCCATTTCTAGAGGTTGGTTTTGGTTTGATATTCCCTGTGATGGCTGTCAAACAGAAAATAAATAGCAGTTCTTCTGTTGTCAGCAGGCCTTTTCATTTTTCAGTGTTGGCTGATCTCTTCAAATAAAGAAGGTGGGATTTTTGAAGCAAAAGGCTCAAAACATGGAATAATAAACAAACCTCACTAATTTACTACTTGTTAGCATTCTAGGTCTGTGCTTTGGAACTAAGAGCTGCTTTTTGCTTTAGTTACTAGAATGTCTGGTTTACTAAGATTGCTCTGTAGCTGTGAAGCTGCTGGGAGTTTTGCTTGCTTTTGTTTGTTTGTTTGACTGTTGCTGTGAGGCTCGCTGTCAAAGTAGAAATGTTTCTAACCTCATCCCAGCCTTTCTCCATCACCCTTCTGTAGTTCTGGTGTAAAGAAGGGGGAGAAATAGGGGTAACATGATGTGTTCTTTCTAGCTCTGTTCTTTCTGGTCCTCTCCAAGCAAGGCTTCAGTTATTTTATGTCACTGATGGAAGTTGAATTAGGTGCCTTGATGGTCACCTTCAGCAACAGCTGGTTGGCTGCAGCATCTTGAGACTCTGACCATGGCAGAGGAGGTGTGCTTTAGATTCACATTGTGTTGCTGGTGGCTGAAGTTCACAGCAACAGTGTGTTACAAAAGTAGAGGTCTGGGCCGTAAGGTCCAGCTTATCAGCAGTGATTGACAGGGTAGTCTACTGATAGCGGGGGCAACCTGGAAGCTGAGCATGGCTGATCTGGTGCCCTCAGCTAGCACCAACTCACAAATTTCTTCCTTTGTCCCCATCAATGTAGTGGCTGTATCCTTTATCAAGGCCTGTTTGTGATGGTTTAGTAGCGCTCCGTCATCCTTTGGCTGTGTTGAGGAGCAGCCACCTTTTGGAGTCAGACTTGATAAACCAGGTGATCCAAAGGGTGATGGATCTCTACTGTTTATTCCAGGGTAATGGTCAGCTCAAACAGCTGACATTAAATACTGCTTTGTTGTAGAAGCTTGTTTCATAACCCGTGCTCTGGATGGCTGCAACAGGAGTCCCGAAGGACAGAGTAAATTTTGGACGTGAAGTGCCATTTCACTTAGAAAAGAGAGCCTTTGAGGGCAGGGTTGAAGTCTGGCTCAGCCAGAAATGGGAAACCTTGAGCAGTCTCCAACCTCTGGAGTTTATCTGAGACAACACGATTGTGTGAAGTCTGGAGCCATGGTCTCCATATGAAACTGCATCAGATCTGTGTTTAGATCTGTCTGAAGTGAGATAGCTATAGTTCTATATGGTTTTAAAAAAATTGTTACTGTTTTATAACCTAAAATCTCCAGAAAAAGGAGGTTCCTGAAGGATGCATGTCTAATACCAGCTTCCTATTAAAACCTTCACTAATTATTTGACAGTACTTATGACCTGCCATGGATTTTTTGTTTTGTTTTCTGCTTTGAAAACTTGATACATCTTCCTTCATTTCCCACAATACCAAGATAGTGCTGACTATTTTGGAAATTTTTTTTGTTCAGATTTGGATTTCTGAATGTATACAGTGCCTGCATCTGATACCCTCTTTCATTTTTGCTGGGCTGGAAATGCTGTTCATAAAAGATGTAGGCATTCCATGTTCCTTGTGTCCCAGGGGAGATAGGTAGGTCAGTCAAACTGAAGGCAAAGCATCTAGAAGCTGAAGAAGTGGCTGGTGTATTAGAGTACCATCCTGGAACTGAGAATCGAAGCCAGTCCTCCCGTGCTCTGCCACAAACTTCCTCCTATACGATCATCTCAGATAAGGTTATTTTTATCTCTCTCTGCCCCAGTTCCCTATCTGTAAAATGGTGATAACAGCACTTCCCTACTTCACAGGGATGTTGTGAGGATAAATGCAGCTCAGGCTGTGGGGCTCTTGGATACTGTGGTAACTGGGAGCACAGATGGAAGAAGGGAAATGCTCTGCACAAAAGCTTTCTGTTCTTTAAGCCCCGTGGTAGGTTACAGCACTGATGTGACTGTGGCTTCCGCTGAAGTTATGACTTGACTGGTGCCATGTCTTTTCTCCAAATGCTTCCTTGCTCACTACTGTGCATATCAGCAAAGCACTTCATGTCCTTGCTAAATGCCATTGTCTGCATCTTTGGCTGCAGGCTCCGAGAGCCCAAGAGCCTGGGTGAGACTTGCTACTGTTGTGTTCGCCAGCATGGGCTGCTTGCGGTGACTGAATGGAGTATGTGCTTCTGGCAGCAGCCACCCAGCACATTGCACAGGCCCACTCAGACACTGGAAGGAGTTAAAAATACGTATGAATGGATTCTCACTTGTGAAATTCAAACTGCTGTAGCGGTTACTCAGAGCAAGCTGTGGACTGCCACCTGACCAGAAGAAAGCAATTGTCCTTGACATAGCTGGTTAAATTTCATAGAAACCACATCCTTTGTGTTGCCACTGACAACAGAACATTCCTTGACATTTGATTTCAAGTGGTACTTTGTTACGCAGCTGTACGTGCAAACGTACTTTCTTCAGAAGAATTTCTGTCTAAAGGCGCCACAGAAGAGCGCAGATCTCCTTCCGTTTTAATGTGGACTTCATAGTGCTTGTTTATATATAGTACCAGCAGGTAAGCGACAGGAAACCTGTCTGCTTAACATTTACATTGTTGCATGTCCAAAGGGAGGGCTGTGGTGAGTTGAGTATTTGTTCAAACAAATGTAGCTCATCCAAATGGGAAGTGTGTTTTTGGGGAGTTTTTGGGGCAGGAGGTAGGAGTGTACCTCATTTATTGCTTGCTCTTTTGAAATATGTGGCTCATGTCATCTTCCTTGTTCACCTGCTTTGATAAATACTATAGTTAGTTGTCTCTGCCCATCCACTTGAACAGGACAAAAATAACTTCAGTGTAATCCATCCTCTCTGTCCTTTCCTCTCCACCCCTTCCCTCCCCTTTCCTTTCCTGCTGCTGGGTTTAGGGCATTCAGTTGTTTGGGAAGTGGTAGATTTTTTGTTTGTTTTGCTTTGTTTCCTTACAAATAGGGTTGAGGTGCAGGAGAGAACATTTACACCCTGCAATAAAATTGTTGTGAAGAGTATGCAAACTGTCAGAAACACTTCCTCCTCTCTTGTAACATTGGCTGAGGGGTCAGAGTGTGTGCAGAATGCGTGGAGGGAGGTGGAGCAGAGAGCTTGGGAAATGACTTGCATGTGGCATACATCTGTCTGACAAAAAGCCAACCGTGCCAGGGGATAAATGGACAAACAAATAGTGTTTCAGCTCTGAACTCAGAGGTTGAACCTAAAGTTTATGCAGAAGCGGCTCTTCAGATAAGTTTCCGATGGACCTTGACTCCTGTTGTGCAAACATGTAGTAGCTAGCACAGAGGAGATTGTCCTCTGAGTCCCTACTCAGGAGAGGATCTACATCGGCTGTGCTTTTCACGACTTCTGTGTCTCAGGATGGACATATATATATAGTGATAAAATCTGACACAAATCAACGCTGGCCAGAACCCCCAGAAGTATTTAAGAGCCTGACCCCTTGACTTTAGCATGAATTAAGCACTTCGGTTAATCTAGCTCTGGATATTGACTGGTTTTATCTGCAAATTGGATGAAGAATGTCCACTGAAATTACCAAAATGTTTGCTGCCTATGTTATCTGAAATATTATTGTCTTCCCCTCTTAAGCTGGTAGGGATTTGAGGGAAACTGTATTGTTTTGGTGAAACTGCTGTGAGAGATAGCCTGCCAAGTTCTTGTATCTTGAGCTGAGTGTTGGGTATGTTGTTGTTCCTGACAGACACATTGTCTGGAGATGTAGGGGGGAGTGTTTGTTCTCACCAAAAAAATGTCATTTTTTGAAACTTCAGTGATTTTTAGGTTGTGTTAAAGGTGGTGATGAGAGCAGAAAGATACTTCACAGAATTCAAGTTGTTTCTTGATGAAACTTTTCAGTATAAGCTTTCCAAAAGAGAGATTTAATTTTTTTTTTTTTTGTCTTATTTTTTTGTGTTCATAGAATTACACTGCAGAACTGGAGGAAGAAAGAATTGGTTTTGAAAACTGGTCACAATTTTAAAGATTAAAATTCTCCTTTCTTCCTCCTCTTGCCCGCATGCCGATGGAAGCCCAAGCCCCATGGCGGTGTCGGGGTGGCAGTGCTGCCCCATTCTGACTTGCAGCACCCTGCCTGACGTAGGTGTGAAGGACAACTAATTGGAGGACACCAGATGGTGTAGGGACTTCTGTGGTGTAAAGTGTGTTGGACAGTACAGTGAAAGCTCTAACCAAACCTGGCATTCACTTAAGAGCCTAAATCCTGGTTTGAACCCCCAGGCTATGAATTTGAAAGGGGGCATTTGTTATGGGAGGTGCTACCTGAGCTTGGCTTGCCCCTTCACCTCTATGAGGTGGCATCCAGTTGCCTTGGCTCTTGAGCTCCATCTTGCTTCTAAAGCAAAGGGCACTTTAGGAACATTAATTTCTTACTTTGCAAGGACAAATATGTGCTCTGAGTGTTTGCAAAGGAGCAAGCCCCAAATTGAGAGCACACTTCTTAATGCTTCCAAGCACAGTGTAACCCTGTTGTGGTCTGGGTTGCTGTGATGGAAGCGGGCAGGCCGGGCTGCCTCACAGGCATCTGCTCCTCTGCCTGTGGAGTCAAGTCAGTATCCTCAAAACTGTAATTTTCACTGTAATGATGGCTTATGCTTGTCACAGTTTACCAAATTTTGTCTTGTGTGTGTTTAATAAAAGAAAACCGCTTCTAATGCTTATTATTTCTGAAGTCCAATACGCCTGAACTAAAGCTCAGTGTATGCAAGACAAACTACGCTTTAATTTTACAATTGTCTGATGGGACTTTGCGATTTATTTGTTGTTACTTCCTTAATGATGTTGCAGTCAGAGGCACTGTTTTGCTAAATGTTGTGTAAAAAGTAAATTGTAGCACAGCAGATGTTGGTATTTGGATGGATGTCGGTGCAATGGGGGGACAGCAACAGTCATCTCTGTCAGCTGTCTTCAGGCTCGGCAGGCCTGCTGCGTGGTTACTTTGGTGTGTAAAAACAGCTCGTTTTGCAACTGGGAAGTTTGGCATTACATTTGGCACCGAGCCATGTAACTGCGTTAACACAAGTGTTTATCCAGCGATTTTCTCAAAATTGGTAACTTGGAGAAAATGTTTATTAAACTTCAGTACAAAGGAAGGGGAAAATAGGCTGGATCTCTGCTTTTTAAAAGGCACTGATGTTTGTAATGCTAAACCCTATTTTTTTAAAACTTTGTATTTCCCTCACCCCTGTCTATCTTTTGCTGTTTCATCATCAGTGTTTTCGCAGCTTCCTGTTTACAGGTTCCTTACTTTAAAAATTAAAACAGAGAAGCATACCTGATGAAATGCAAAGTATATAGGTACCATAACTACCTTTTTCTCCATCCTGTGTGCTGTCATGATGTAGGTGCAAGGAACTGAGGGCTGCAAATGAAGCTATTTAATTACCACCACCTCCTATTTGGTAGAAATTCTGACTGCAGTGTGAAACAGGAGCCCTGGTCTGCAGAGCCGTTGATTTTTGTGTGATAAATCACTGTAAATTTTACCTTTGGGTTAAGTACAAGAATCCCTGCAGGCCATCAAAAATTTCTCATACAACTCCTGTCAATATTGGATGTATTTCTTTATGAAAGTAGCAATTTGAGCTGTATTTTTAGTAAGGAGAGGCAGGAGAAAGCAGTGGTTTTGCAAAGCAGCAAGAGTTTCAGTCAGATTTTATACCTGAAATTGGGAACTTGTTGATTTAAATTTCATAATGAAGACATTTAGTTTGGATTCATTTTCCTAATCCATTTTAACCTGTGTTGCCTCTCTGATTAAATATCTACATGTCTTCATTGCTTAAAAAGGCTTCCATTTCTTTTGGAAAAGGGAATATGATTGAACTGGGAAATTTAGAATTTCTGGTACGGGGAAGAACAGTATGTAGAAAAACATATTCTGAAACCAGTGATGGTGACCCAGTAGTGGACTTGTGCTTTGTCAATTTTGTAGTTGAACTACAATTTTATCACCAAATGTAATATCAGGATATTCTCATGTGGGTCCTTTTTTTTTTTTTTTTTCTTTTCCCCCCTAAAGGGGAAAGTATTATCTGTACCTCCCAATGTCTATACCTAAGTGTGGCTTTATTTAGAAAACTGATTTCCAAGAAGTTCTGCCCGCTACAAAGATTGATTTAACGTGCTGTGGATAAATGAAAATGGCAAGTTAGCCAATGCAAGTGTGTAGTGACTGCATTGTGGAAACTTTTTTTGTCTCTTGGCTTGATACTGAAACTATAATGGCGATGTTAACATGGTTTTCTCACAGTATGGAGGGGGAAGGGGAAATAAATGCATGAAAGCATTAATTTGGGAATAATCTAAACTTTATCGTGTCACTGGACCAGAGGGTGCGTTGAGTCTTTGTGGTCAACCTGACTGCTGGAAGATTCCATTGTGAGCGTTGGCTCTGCCTGGGAAGGAGCAGTGATGTTGTGTGCTCGTGGCCAGGCTGGCTCTGTGTTAGCTCTTTTCAACGTACGTGTGTGTCTGCGTGTGTGTATTTAAAGGATGTAGCTTTGCTATTTAAACTTGCCTGGATTTGGCTATGTTTCAAGAATGAGGTCCTGAATGGGGAGTGATACTCTCCCCATGGGCTGGGCACAACCTGCCCTTCCAGCTGCACACATTGCTGATGGGACAGGCCCAGGACTGGGACTGGTCATGGCCACAGTCACAGCTGATGTGGCCTGAGATGAGGGTCAGGCTGCCACCTCTTCTTCCCCTCTCAGCTGCCCAGCACCTTCCCTCCTCCCCAGCAGAGACCCAGCATCAGGGACGCCCTGGCCTGTCCTTTTGACAGCATCCTCTTCTCTGATGCAGCAGACTCCAGTGAGAATCGTGGTAGCCACATCTTGGCTCATGTCTACCACACTCTTCCCCGTTCACAAGTTGCCTCTGTCCTCCCCCTTTCTCCTCCCTCTGTGCTGGTGGCCTTGCTTGGCTTGACCCCTGTGGCAGCAGAGGAACCCCTAGCAGCTGCCACCTGAGCCGATAGCATCGGATCAGAGACCAGTGGAAGAAAATGCTGTAACCAGAGCATGCGCTAAGCATCAAACAACAAAGCAGGGTTTGCATGAAGGGTTTTCTGTACTGTGCATGTACCTCCCTTTGCAGAAGTCCCTGAGGCTCGATCGTGACCCCAGATGAACATTACCCCAGGTGTCCTGGAGGGTTGTTTTTTTCTCTCTCTCTCTCTTTTAAAAAAATATTTTATAAACAAGAAAAAGCAAAAAAAACACACCCCACCTTATATGAGTTTAAAGCTTTACTTACAGCTTTCTGGTATTCTCACACTTAACGTGTGGGAATCTCACTGTCCTGGACAGCTGCTGTAGTTGTTGTGAGTTCTACAAATCTGAAGGGTGGCTGGAACCTGGCTGGGCAAAGGATGTCTTCGGGTTTGTTTTGCTTCTGTTCTTCAGGGACGTGCTAGTAAGAGTGGGAGAGTGAACTACAAAGAGTGGACTGTCCTCAGTTATGGGTTAAGGCTTGTGGGATTCAGGTGGTAGAAGAGATTTGCATGGTGAGGAGCAGTCATGTGGAGCACTGTGCTTGGAGAAGCAGCTGGAGAGGAAAGGTGATGCCAGACCTGGTGAGGCAAGTGCCAGTTTTGATGCCCACGGAAACTGGTGTGAGTTTAGGGCTGGCTGCGTGTAAGGGGGGATGTTTGTTTTTCACCTGGGAATAGGAGCAGTTTTAAAAAAGGAGATAGGAATTTCTTCCATGTCTTCCCAAAACAACAGTATAGGGCATTCCAGGCCGGAAAGCGTAATTGGAGCTCCCATCTTCCTGTCCCCATCTGCTTTTAGCTTCTGTGTGGTGTATACCTCTCATTTTGGATGCATTTTTTTTAAATGAAAAGTGGCTTTAATGTACCAAGATGCTGTAGCAACATGAAAATTCATGGTAATAGTGTCAAGGTAGGTAGGTCTTTATTCAGGCTTTACTCTGGTGGGTCTTTATTTCATTTTTCCGTGTGTAAGAAATAGTTTTTCATGTGACTGACTGGAGCATCTCTCCTGGAGCTTGGAGCTGTTAGGGAAACATATGATGAGCTTATTATAATAGATGACTCTGGGGTTCAAAAAATAGTAGTCACGATTATATGTATGTGTTTTTAGTAGTACATAACTATATTTCAACATTAGAGGGGTAAATTGCAGTGGTACTGAAATCTAAAAGGAATTTTGCTATTTGATTATACTGAGACCAAATATTTTCACTGTGTATTGTAAAAATAAATGAGTTTTAATAGTCCTTAAGGTGACAGAAGTGTGTTTAGCTGAGCCTAGGACCCTGCTGAGGCAGCAGCATGGATTATGCTCCACTTCATGGTGACAACACACCACAGTCCAAGGCACAAAGATCCTTGGCAAGGCTTCTTACGCTTGTGTTACTCGGCTAAGCTTAGCACCAGAGCTATGGTGACGGTTTGCTCTTGCATTACCCAGTGGTGAAGTTGCTTTAATGAATTCTCAGTATGCACTTAAGTTACTTTGCAAAATTCCTCTGAACTGAGGCAGGCACTCCTGTTATCTGGAAGAGACTTTCATTGCCGAGTTTGAGGTAGTGACTCAGTAAAAGTTATCTGTGGAATACTAAATTTGGAGGCGTAACCAGGAGGTTGCCATGATAACAAATACTAGAACCTACTTTCTGGGAAGTACTTGTAGTTTTTCCATTGATGGACATCAAATGGCTCAAGATAAATGAAACTTTTTATTAGAACTAACATGGTCTCCTTGTTCTTCTCCAGGGTTTTGCAAACTCGCTAGTGACGAAATGAAGAAGGGAAATCCAAATTATCCCCAGCCATGTAAACAGCACACTCCTTTTTTATGTTGCTTCTTATTTTTCCCATTGAAATATTTGCTTAACTTGGCTTTTATGCATCTTTATATGAAATATTTACCCAGTAACTGTTTGTATAAACATGTTTAAAATTCTGCATTGATTTTTTTCTTGGCACTTTTAAGAAATTTCCTGATGCACAGCATGATCCCGCAGTTACTGGTAGAGCTTTTATTGTAAGTGGTCTAAAACAAGTCATGTGTATTTATGTTGAAAATTAGGACTCAAACCCAGAAGCTAAAGGATAACAATACGATGTGTTAATTTCTTACCCTCCATAAATTGCTTATTTATAAAAGTGCATGTTCTGCAGCTTAGTTTTTACAAATAGAGCTTTTTTCCTGCTTCAAACTGCCTCTGAAGTTTGTTCCCCACAACTCGTGCTTGAAGATGGGAACAGTCTAAGAGCCCTCAGAAGAATTCTAGCTCCATCTTCCTGAAAGTGGCTCTGAAGGATGTCAGAAAAGTGGCCACCGCCAGAAGGTAGGAGACAATGACCTGTGCTAGATCCCAG
>JAVSBS010002565.1:0-30187 GCA_033124195.1 Coracias cyanogaster | reverse complement strand
TTTTTCCATAAATCTCCCCTAATGTCTCTTTGCCTTTTTTTTTTTTTTTTTTTTTCCATCATTTCTTTACAATTCCCCAAGGTTTTGATTCACTTTGTGAATGACACAATGATCTCGCCTAGAAGAGCGAGCCGGAGACTCATGAGTCCTCGCCGCGGATGTTTTCTGCGCGGCTGCCTCCTGCCTTTTCACTCCCCTGCTCTTGCTCTCTCATGTGCAGCCACCCCCCAAGTTACCAGCTCACCTCTCAGCTTCACCAGCCTTGGGACTTCAATGAGGAGCCTCTACTGAGTACTTTTCAGGTTTAATGTTTGCATAGCAAATGAATGGATCATAAAAATCACTCTTGCCTGATTCTTTGGCTCTCCTAATCTTTTTTTAATGGGGCAGAGTGGGGGGAGGGACCTAAAAATCAATTTTTAATAATTAATAATGCTTTTCCTGAATATCCTCTATGTGTAGGCAGGTCTAGGACTACAAGCTAAAACTGTACTTCTGGACTTATTTTGTTTAATCTCTGGAAGAGCTTTAATTTGTTTGTGTTTCTTTGTGTTGTCCCCTCTTACACTGCCTGTCAGTCTCTGGACAGGATTCACTGAACAACAAAACTGGGTTTGTCGTATTGAAATGAGGCATGTGTTCAGATAAGCACAAGAGTCATGGCTAAGGATGCTTATGCTGAGAGGTAAAATAATGAAATCAGCTTTTAGATGATGTCTAAAAAAGCCCTTCCTTGTTTAAATATACGAGGGTGTGGTGTGTTTGGTGTTTTCGGTTTGAGTTTGTTTTTTTTTATTTTTGGTAGAGATCACGAAATCATTGGAGGATTAAGTCACACCCTTTAGATAAATACATGCAGTGTATATAAGAGCCTGATTTGCAGAAATACTGATTGCATTAAGCTTCAGATTGAGCTCGAGGAATATTTGTAGGTACCTCCCTCCTCTAAAGGAAGATATTAAAAAAGTTGCAGAGGCTTATTAGCCTAAGTGCCTTGTTAGCTGATTGTGCTATTTTTCCATCATAGTGTCAAGGTAAAAATTACTTGGGGAGAAATAATTGTTCCAAGCATGCTTAATTCAGTTCAATAAATCTGACACCTCCTCTGTCATTTTTATTTATTTATAAAAACGAGAGAGTTGGGCACCTGTCAAAAGCAGAGCAATACATGGTGGCATTTTCTGTTACAGGAACGCTTTATTTTTGTTAAAATGCTGTAGCTGATTGTGAGCATATTACAAAAAAGATTTCTATAACTGAGGTGGACACCTCATGGTGGTTTGAAGTCCTTTTGCTCCCACCACGAGGTGGTGGAGATGCAATTCACTCTGAGGTTGTATTCAGTGTAGCTTAAGAAATCGCTTTATACTCTCCTGTAATTTATGTAGCTATCCTTAAAACTGCTGTTTTTAATGAAACTTCATTTACATCTTCTCCCACTGGAAACAGCTGTAGGTTAGGACTAGCCTGACTAAGCTGTGCCAAAGGTAGGAGTAAGGAGTTTTTTACATGCTGATTAATTCTCTTTTGCTCCTTTGGGAATATCTGGTATTGCTTAAATTGATTGCTGTAAGCAATATGGCAACATTTTTGACCTTCCAAACTGAAAATCAGCAAAAAAAAAAAAGGAAAAAGAGAAACCTCTCTGTTTCAGTTTTACATAACCATACAGTGAAATGCAGTGATAAAAAACTGAGGTGTCATCTGCAGTAGTGGTGTTGGCTGGTGATCTCAAACCCACTGTCAGAGATAGTCAGAGGACGTGGTAGTTGTCCATCCCCTGCATGGAGAAAGTGTTGGATGAGAATCTGTTTTTCTTTCTCCGTAATCTGACTTGTGATCTCTCCATGGCCTGGCTTTGTGAATCAGAGCTCCCCTTCCTTGCCTTCCTTAGGTGTTTCCCATTTGCACCGTTGTGTAACTAAGACAGAGGTAGCTTCCAATACTCTCATTTTTCTACACAGTGTGCCCATGGAGCTTTGTGGGAGGCTGTTTGTTGCTTTCTGAAGTTGATTTACAGATGTGGGGTGCCACGTTACCAGGAGCAGTCCTCGCGGGGCTCCCTTTGTTGCTCAAAGGCCAGACCGCTCAGCTGTCCCCCTTCGCCCCACCTCCATCTCCCCGCTTCCTTCCCTCCCCAAATTCCCCCAAGATATGGTAATGAAGCAGGTGCCCTGTATGGCGGCTTTCTGTGAGCGTGAGAAACAACAGCAGGTTTAGAAAAGCCGGAGCTGAGCCGGAGGAGGAGGAGGCATTTCTTCTTAACCTGTTGGCAGTCACGTCAGTCACGGCCATGCAGGCTGCCCGTGCTCCGCGCCACCGTCCAGCTGCCCAGCAAGAATAAAGCGGGGAGCGGGTTTGCCGTGCCCTGAATGAGCCCATCGCGGTGGTGACTGGCGTGGAGAAGCCAGGCTGGGAGCTGTGGAACGATGGCCTGGCACAGGCCAGCCCCAGGCTGACCTCCCCACCGGGCAGCAGCCCCGACAACAGCCTCATTGGGATTCTGGGCACAGGCATCGCCTCCGCAGCTGTACGCTGGAGGCGGCAGGCGAGGAGGCATCCAGAGAGGGGCCAAAAAAACCCCATCAAAGAACCAGCCCCCTTTGCTGCGCCTCTGAATAGGCAGACAAACCAGAGGTCCTCCTCTCTCCAGCAGCGTGTTGGGAAAGACATTAGCATAACCTCTTTTTTTTTTTTTCCCTCCTTTCCTTTTCTTTTTCTGTTCCCCAAGCTACCGAAAGCCTGGCACTGTGTTTAAATACCTTGTTTTGACAGTTTGTTGAGGGAAGGGAAGAGTGCTGCTCCAGCCTGGTGGGTGTCTGTGCAGCTCTTTAGGGAATAAAAACCAACATATTTGAACTGAGAGTTTTCATTTGGGTCACCATAGACTTCATTGTTTGGTGTCAAGTTGTTAAGATCCAGAATTAGCTCGCTGCGTTTGGAAAGGACTTGCTTCCGAGTGCTTTAGAAATGCAGAGACCAGTTTTCAAACCCTGCTTTCTTTTTCCAAATCTGTTTTGATTTCAGCTGGTTTTGAAGCAAGCGGACACTTACCCTATTTACTCAAGCAGCAGAAACTAACTGTAAATCCCTGTCCTACTCTTCGGCATGCCCGAGATGGCAGCGCCTGAAAGCTTCATGTCTTTGAGGAAGCTGGCATCTATTTCGCCAAAACCTTATTAGGGCGACAGGATGCAGACCACTTCTCGTGGCCATTGAAGTCTCAGAAATGAGTCATTCCGCCTTTGACCGGTGGCACATTAGCGTTGCAATTGGCATAACTTTCATGTTTCCCTCGGCCGGTTCAGGGCTGTACAATCAAGGAATGTCATACCTCTTCGGAGAGTGTGGGAACCTAGAGAAGGCTTGCATAACTCAAAAGCTCTATTATTCTGAGTGTTAACCTTAATTGTAATTAACGTTACTGCTTCTGATGCTCAGAGCAGAAAGTTTAAGGCATTATTTATCCATAGATTTGTGGTAGCCACTTGAGTGCATTTCACATAACTGAGTCCTGGTTTTCAGCCAGTGCTCCTGGGCTCGTTCTGGTTACTCTGGGGAGTAAGGAAGTTAGTAGTTGATCCAGCGCTTTTGTAAATATCGAGGGTATGATTGGATGCTGACTTGGTTAACCTAATGATTTTTTTTTTCTCAAACCATTGGTATGTATAAGTTGATTTTTAAAAAAAGCAGAGGCTTCTTAAATATAGTCTGTTCTGAATTAAAGGGTGTGGTGTTGGCTTTGAGTGAGCTTGATGCAGCAACAAGCATGCAGCAGTTGGTAAATAAAGATGGATTTTCTTTTGTTCTGCTGGTGCTTGCTGCTCATTATTCTCCACTTACCCCGTGAGCTTCCCAGGGAGTGGCAGCTGTTTCTGATGTTAGACACTCTATCAGTGGTAGACAGCTCCAGATTCGGTGAGATACTGTTGTGGGGAGGAGAGGAAAATAACCTAACCCTGCATTATTGTAAATCCTCAGTAGAATTAACTTTTCATGAACCAAAAGAGTTTTGTGCTTAACTTTGTCTGAAATATTCAGGCGTAAGCGTGCTTTGCAGTACATGTTACTGTACAAAAGCTTTTCTGGCATGAGATGGATTTACATTCTAAGTGTGCGTTAAGTATTTTAATGTGCAGTGTGTGGGGGCAGACACAAGGCAATAAAGGGAAATCGGTCTATAACAATCTTCATGTGCATTTCCAGATATATACAGTTTGGGAATCTTTGCAATTTGGAAATTGCTTGGAGTAAACAGAATGGTACATAAAGATTTTAAATAATAAAGCTAGTGAGCTACAGAGGAGTCTGTTTGGTTCCAGGATTTTATATGTAGGATTTATAACCCATGCTTTTGCTTTCCTGTCTCTGCAGTGTTAGCATTCTGTTACTGAAAACAAAGAAGGCTCTGCCAGGGCATTACACAAGCAATGAATCACAGAGGAAAAAATGTTTTGCTTTGTAAATTGTTCACTTTTCCATGGTGGATCATTATTATTTTTTTTTTTTTAGTGTTGTCTGATAGAATTTGCCACACATGCTTGCATTTACTGTACTCAATGCAGTTCTTCTAGCGTGATTACAGAACTACTAATATTAGTGACTTCAAGTAACTTCTTGTTTATGATTCTTAAAAAACAAAACCGCAACAGGAACAAAAACACAGGGCAAAAATTGAAAGACCTCAGTTCACTCTTCAAGCAGGACAGCTTCGAGTGTATCAGAGGAAGGAAAAGGTGTTAATGTTTTTCAGTCAGCTTTGTCCCAGTGGTTCCATGTAATTATTTCTTGTCTGTATGGACAGACTGCTTTGCTGCCTAAAATACTTGGATTTTCTATCATGATAATATGATTATATGTCTGTTATGTTATTTCTATCATGTTAATGTCATGATAATAACTCAGAGATTGTAAGACGTTTATAGTGTTTTAGCTAATCATAAAAATACAAACTTGTTTCTTAACAGTACGCACGTTGCGCATTTTCTTGATGTCTGTGTTGACGAATCTGTGTTTCAGAACTTCTGCAGAGGAACGAGAGTTTGCTTGGGCTTGAATGTAAAGGTCTACTTAGAGATTGTCAGGTTGGGAAGTCACACAGCAGGCAGTGTCTTTGCCACTTTGCTGCAAGATGCAGATCTATACCTTCAATGTGTTATATAATGAATTATACCACAAATACTGTAGTGTGCCTCATACTATCCCTGGCAAGAGCAGTAATCAATAAGATGTATGCTTGCCATATTACAGGTTTCATTAAGCTCCAGACATGTGGAAAAAGTTTAAAATCATGTTACTTTTCTGCAAATTAAAAAGTGACTTGGGAACCGGAACTAAAGCAATGGATGAGGGAAGGTCCAAGTAGATTGGTCCTTCCAAAATGCCTGGCAGAAATGAAATCCTTGATTTTTCACACAGAAGGAATGAGTGTGGAGGAGGATGCTATATAAGTATGGAAAATACCATTTTAAAGAGTGCGTTATTAACCCTGTTAGATGATGTGTTTCTAACAGAGAAACAGACCAGTGGAATACAGCTGTAAGAAAGTATGAGAGCCAAACATAAGCATCTAATCGAAGAGAAAGAATCTCTTGTGACAGTAGTGCAATTTTGTGTAACATTAAGCATACTTCACTGAAAATAACCAGATAATCATTTCAGAATCTGCACCAAAAAAAAGTCTCCTCTGTAAATACTGATGGGGAAGACGTGTAGCATAGATTTGGGAGTAGTGGAAACTGTGTCTTGCCCCACTTCAGATTTTTTTTTTTTATTATTTTTTTTTTCTCCCATCCAATCTGGATTTAGTCCTAAATGCAGGTATGATAAGGGGTATGTGATGCTTCCTAGGTCTTCGGGGTCTGCTTCATGCAAAAGAAAATACCAGTGAGTCAGGTATGTAACAGTCCTTTCCAAAATCATGGTAGTCTGGACAGCCACCTCCCCGACCTGCTGACCTGGCAAAGCTCTCGTCAGGAGCCAGGCTGAGCGTGCCGTGTATCTTCTTGTCCCTGTAGTCACATCTGTGGTGTAATAGTAATGAGATTGGAGTAATCTCACTGATCTGGGCTGAGTTGGACTGATAATTTAAATGTGAAAGGCTTCATAATCTCCTACTCATCCCAGAAAATTTTCAGCTTTTAATTAAGGTCAGAATTAAAAAGATGATGACAACAAAACCTTCTACATTTACTGCCTTGCTTGTAAATGTTAAGCCATGACAGCTATAGGTGAGTTCTGAAATTCCTAAAGTGGTGATGACATTTTTGTAAACCCCTTATAGGTTAGTATAGCACTTAGGGCTGTAACAGACATCTCTAAAAGAAAGACTGGGAAGGTTTGTGCTCATTCCTTTTCCTCTCCTCTTTCTTGCCCCGTGCCCTGTTTCAGCAGTGCAGATGGATGTTTTCTGCAGACATGGCCACTATTGGAAAGGTAGCTCTATGTGACTCTCTCTGCTGATTCACTCACTCCTAGATTTTTTTGCTGTAAATTAGAAAGTTAAAAGCCTAATGAGGGCTAAACAGGCGAAAGCAGCAGCTAGGGATGTGTGTGTCCATGTGGCATGGACATTGGGCTGGCCTGTGCCTCTGTGAGCAGGAAAGAAAAGTATGAGTGAGCAGAGAAAAAATGACACAGCTGGTGCCCAAAGAAGGTTGAAACAGCACCACAGAAGGAGAGGAGGTCTGTCTGTGGGGAGAGGAAGGAGGCAAAACAGCTGCAGGGGAGTTCCAGGGGCAGGGTGCAATCGCTGGTTGAGAAATTACCAGTGGAGGAGAGCCGAGCAGCAGGAAAAGAGGGTGTGAGCAGAGCCTGGTAGAGCAGGAGAGTGGCAAAAGGTTGCCAGAGCCAGTAAATCTGCAGAGCCTTTTCTTCTCCCTGCTCTTGGTGGTTGTTTGAAGAGCTCACCAGCAGATGAAACTCTGGGCGCTGGGTTCCAGCCACTGCCGCGGCAGCGTCACGGGGTGCGCAGGTGTGCTCCTGCTGCGGCAGGCTGGAGAGAAGGTTGGCTGCCTCCTCCTCTCCCTGATGTTGAGCAAACAAGTGAGAAACCATACTGGAGGGAGGAGGGTGTAGCTGCTGGCCAGCTGTGGGTGCTTTGTAGTGACCACTTCTTTAAATCTTATGAAAATTGATTGTTGGGGTGAGCTGAGTTGGAAAAGTGTGGCTGGTAGCTTGAGTTGACTCAGCTTGAGAGAAGCTTTTGTGATTCAGCCAAATAGAAACATTACTGCAGGACCTTGTAGGACCTGGAGGGCTGGCTTGTCACCACGTAATGCTATTGGAGAGGCTGCCTGAGAAGATGACAATGTGGACAATGAGCAAAGGGGAAAACTGAGGCACGTTGACAAAGTCACCTAAAGGAGCCACTGGTGGAACCTCTGTCTTCATTCCCTGAAGCCCAACTGAGTAAATCCAGTAAATAACTCAGGTTTTGATCAACTATTTTTATTCTACTGCTGGACGTTTTGAATGTGGCTGTAACAGTCACGCGACTGTCACCTGTGCAAGTTACTCAGATGAGCAGTAGCACAGTGTGAGCGAGGGATGCTTCCTCTGATGAAGAAACGTGGAATATCTTTCAGAATAGATGTTTGTTTTCTTCTTTGTGGTGGTTGTACATCATCCAGTGTTTTTCCCTTCATATTGTGATGTATCATCTCATGTTTCACGCCTGAGATGTGAGAGGAGTGAGTGATGTTATGTAACTTAAGTAGAGAATGATCTTCTTATGTTCTAAAAGTGACTGTTGGTTTGATAAAGCAGTTGACTAATTAGTAAATTACCCATTGTTGTTTAAAATACTTGCACTGCAAAATGTAAATGAAAAAAATTTCTCCACTTGTCAGTATGAAAAATGACAATAGCAAAAATAATACATAGGACATCTGCTCTGATTTTTTTTTTTAAATTTAAAATGCATTTAAGGCAGATGTTGCAGAATTTGAATGGAAATCGGAGTAGATGGAAGAACAAAACATAGCTGTTTACCTTTTGTGAAGTCACATTTTTATGGTTAACATCGCTAGCAGTATCTGATTCCATGCCTCTGTTTTTTCCACTGTTTGTATCAGAATGGAACTGAATGTTCATAAAACTGCTGCTATGTCAAGATGGCATAGAGAGTTTCAATATTAAAAAAAATAATTATTGGCGAGTCAGTATTTTGAGGTGTTTTCTGATGGTCTTTCCCTTTGCCCATGCTTTCTTTACAGGAGAATACATAAAAACATGGAGGCCACGGTACTTTCTTTTAAAGAACGATGGCACATTCATTGGCTACAAGGAACGACCGCAAGATGTTGACCAGCGGGAATCACCTTTAAATAACTTCTCAGTAGCTCGTAAGTGTTTATACCTGCTCCCTTGTCCAGTTTAGGGGTTGATGTTGTCTTTTTGTTGTTGTGCTTTTAAGCAACATGAATAACGTTTGAATCTGCCAAGAGCGATGTATCTAAACACTAAATGGTTTATCTGAGGTGATAAAACCTGCTTGTCTTGCTCAGGAATGACTGTGAAGGTTTGATGCTGTGCGGCTTTTTTGCTGTTTTTCTTCTAATTCACTGCTTCTGCTTATAGAATAGAACAGGTTTATTTGTTAATATTTTGTATGTCTGTTATTCAGCAAGTTGCTTGAAAGTGAAAATTAACCCAGGCACATGTCTTGATACTTGGCAGGTAGGCACAGCCAAAGCATTTCAGCCTCTCCACTGCCACCAGAACTGGATTCGAGTGGCACTGGCATAGGTCTGAGCTGTTTGATTGTTACCGTAAGAGAATGCAGAGCGAGCACTGGTTTTAATGAAACATGCTCAGTTTTTCTTAATTTTGAGCACAATTTTTCTTCTGTTACAACCAACAGAAGGTTTTGGGAATAATAACATCTCCTAACCTATGCACTCTGTCCTGTGCAGCCACTTCCAACTTTGCTCAGGTGCTGCAGCACAGGATGTGACAGAAGACTCTAAAGATAATTTCCTTTCCTTGCTCATGTTTTTAACCTTTCACTGTATACTTCCAGCTTTTATTTTCTCCAGTTCTTAATCTTTCCTGTCTCATGAGCTGCCTGTGTCTTGTTCCACCACTTAAAAATAGATCATTGTGGCACCTGTTATTAACAATTATCTCTTCCATGTTCCCAGTGACTGGTGGCAGCGAAGCTCTGCAGAGAGAGGGGTGCAGGCTCCCTTTTCACTACAGAGTAGCTGGAAATATACGGGGTTCCTCTTTGTAGCTGACCTTTACACAGACAGATTTATTTTGGAACACCCTGGACCCAGAATAGGGCTGGACGGGACCAGGAATTAATGCAAATCTTCAGGTTTTTTCTGCTGGTAGCAACACATACCTGTTCTGACTGATGATGGGAATAGAGAATGGACATGCTGTTGCCTGGTGCCTTTGTGCAAGATGCCAAGAGTGCTTTGGGATTTTTTTCTCATTTTAGAGAGAGAATTGTCATAGTGTTTTCATTTTTGTAATGGCACAGTACTTTCCCCTCTAGACTGGTATCTTCTTACGGATCAGGAAGGTAAAGAAAAGCAGCAGAAAGCCATTAATTCATAAATTAATTCAGTACTTGGTCTGTAGCCAGAGGCTTTTAACAAATGCACTTTTTACAGGACAGTTCCATCCTGTTGCTGCTAACTGCGTTACTTACGGTAATTATTTACTGCAAGTCAGTGCTAAGGAGTAAAAAAAGATGTGTCCACTGCCTTCTTTTTGTCCAAGTTGTCTTCAAAATGGGTTAACTTAAATCGGTTTTCACAACAGGAATATAGTGCACTTTTTTGGCAGACTGAGCCCATCAGTCTTGACATTTATAGATAAGTTTGTTACCATGGTATCAGAGCACTGTTGAAAAAGATGCGGCACGTGCCTGTAGAGTAAGGTGTAGCCCCTGTAAGGGGGATTGTGGGGACCGTGGTGGGTGGAAAGATGCTCTAGCAGCGGCATTTGACTGGTGAGCCAGCGGCAGGTTGGGAAGGCTGTGATGATCCTTGCTGGAAGTAATTCTATGGTTTTGGGCTCACAGAAGCAGCTGTTGCCCCACCAGCATTGAATTTCCCACGTAGGCACTGGCATGCAGTGCTGCCAGCATCTGATGTGTGGTTCCCTTCTGGGTACCGTCCCCACTTGTATCATTTGGATGTGTTTTGCACCACAGGTTTTCCCTTTGAACTTGCTCTCCTGATGCTTCCATTTGGGTTAAGTTGTCAAGTTAGCATGGGTGAATTCGAGCTGGCTCTGGAGGAGGCTCAGGCCAGGACACAGGCTTGTGCTGCACTGGCAGCCTGTAGAACCCTCCTGCCACTGAAAGGTGGGGGGAAATTTCGCATAAATGTTTTGTAAAAATTAATCCTTTTTTTTTTTCTCTGTATTTCAAGAGACCACGATAGCACTGACTTTTCTGTTAATTAGTGAACTAGATTTTTTTTAATGAGGTGGCAGGCTGCCTCAGTCTGTTCTTTGGAAATGGTCCCATCTTTCTGATTAAAATCTTTACCCTCTTCTGCTGTAAAATAATGTAGGCTTTTTTATCTTTGCAAGTAAAAGGGTTTTTTTCATGACTAGGGAACTCTTCTTACTTGTAGTATAAAATTAACATTAAGTGATTTTGTCAACCCATGAGAGGTAGGAAATAATCAATTCAGGAGAAAACCTTGAAAGAAGATACCATCTAATGATAATCTGTCTTTTCCCTTAACAGGTATGAAGAAGGTATTAGCAAGAACTAGAGTGTGCTTTCCGTGTGCTTGACAATCTCTCCTTTCTTGTACACTAGTCTTTTCCTTTCAGTCTGTAAGGGTTTTGATCATGGATCTGTGAAAACTTGTTCCTAGGATCTCCCATACTTAATAAAAGTATCTTTTTTCCCACCTAATTTTCCATTTAAAATAGTTATATATCTATGTTTGTAATTTAATGATATATTTAAGTACTTTATTTTCCCTGAAAGTTACCTGTTGGTGATTCACTAAAAAAAACCCCAAAGCAGCAGAACTTCTGAAGGATGGCGCCTGGGTATTGAACTATGATTTTTTTTGAGTCGTATTTATGTTTGTATTCTGTACTTCACCACTAGTAAGGTAGAAGGAATAAAAAAGCCTGTACCTAAATAGCTCTGCTCCAGCGACCCTGCAGATAAATAACTGATAGAGCCAGCGTGGTAAATCTGTGAGATGAGTAGCCTTCATACCGATTGTAATCTTGGATTATCATGTATGTCTGCCTATTAGGTTATAAGCCTTTAAAACCATATAGCTGAGAAGGGCAGTATATTGTGAAAAACCACATGGAGAGAGAGGCTGCTCCTGTTAGAAAGAAGGGATTATTCCTCCGACTGTCAAAAAGGAGGGTGGACTGTGGGGTTTTGTTGTACAGCTGAAAACATAATTGCTCAACAATATGAGTGCTCCTTTTGGGACAGGACTACGTGCCTGCAGCCAAGCATATATCGGAGGGTGCAGGATGGCCAGAGCAGCGGACAGATATTTTTTGTCTGCTGTTATTACAGGCCACCTTCATCTGGGTCTGTAACTCAGGGCTCCCAGCTCCTCGCTTTTGCTGTGCTGAGCTTTTTTGGTGCAAATCTATCTGATGGCGCCAGCAGACCGGGAGCACTTCAACATGATATTTCTGCTGGCCTTTCCCAAGTTTTTATTTATTTATCATTCTTCTCGCCTGATTTACCTTTTTTTTTTTTTCTTTCTTTCTTTTTTTTCTCTCCATGCCCATCCTTACAGAAGCCAAAGCAGGAATGGGCAGGATTCTGCCTTGACATTGCCTTGACATTATTGTTTTAAGTGTGATGTCATTATATAGGGAGCAGAGTTTGACACTTTCATCGCAAGTAATCTGCCTTTTAGCTTAAGTGCTGGGGAAGCAAATATTGTGACATTTTAGAAAGTCACTGGGATAATACTAAGTGTCTTTCAAATACAAAATGGTAATTTACATTTGAATGCCTTGGTGTCTATTCCTGTTAGGAACAATTTCTCTGTCCTACTTACTTTAAAAGACCAAACGCAGGGAAAGAATCGAGAGGTTCTTTAGAGCAATTTAAATCATTTTTAACAGGCTGCTGTTTATAGTACTTACTTTGGTGCAAATGGGAAATACTTATGCTGGCCTGTTTCACAGGAAAAACTCTTTGAAGACGGCAAGTGACCCTCGGCCTGTATTTTAAATGTGAGTGTTTTTATAGCACAACCTCCAAACATGCCACGAATCAGAGCCAATATTACACAAGCACCTGTATCTGTGCATTGGTCTAGTGGTGCATGTTGTGGTATGTGACTACAGAAGGCAAGTTAGGTTCTTCTCTAGCTCACCAACTGCAGTAAAGAGCACAGAGTTGGTTTTAAAATTAAGAAAACCTGACAGCTTCATTGTTTTGTTGATAAAATCCATGCGCTTGTTATACATGGGGAGAACTAAGTGGTAGCTTCAAACTTTCTGAAACCTATGTCGTACAGCACTTTGGTAAAGCAATTTAAAAATAAAGCCTTCTATATTTCTTGATATGTGCTGTTATGATTGAGCAGGGTAATTAGACAGCATATTGTTCACTAAACAAAACACTTCTATGTGACATACTTGAATTATAGTGGTTATTAACTGACAAATCTGTATTATTCATCTTGCTGTGTGCCTTAAAGATTGCTGGATCAGCAAGCTTAACAAGTATCAATGGACAGTGCTGATTTAGGGGAAAAGTGGTGACGTCTAATTGGTCCCATTCTCTGACAGAAAATGCATTGTGAAGTTTATTATGCTGAAGTTAAATGGTTAAAGTTTAGAGATCATGGATAGTTTAAATATCTGTGCTGCTCCTTAAGAATACTTCATCTGAGGCACTAAATGTGAATCTAAAGCCTGTTTTGAAAAAAGTATGCAAACCTTCTCTGTTTTTCTTCATAATATTACACTTCTGAATGAGTATAGGAGAACATCTCTGGATTAGCCCGAGGTTAGAAATAGCCTGATTTTCTTCCTTGGGTCTTCAGCCAAATTCAGTGGCTGTGAGGGCTGCGTTGTGCAGGCTCATGGAGGACAACCCTGGCCTTAATCTAATCATGTAAAGCAGACAAAAATGTGAGACAGAACCACCAAAAAAAAGAGCAGTGAAGCTAAGGTAGGTGATCCTGGAGCAGGAATGGGATCTCTTGAGCTGAATTGATCAGAACCAGGCTTACTGGACTGAGCCAGCCCATGCAGTTGTGTTCAGCTTTCATTGCCCTTCTGCGAAAGAGGATGGAGGTAGCTGGAAGGCTAAATATGGACCTCTGCAAGCACGGCTGCCTCGCTGTGTGGAAGCTCTTTAATCTCGGTGAATGAGGGAGTGCCGTTTATCACACTAAAACCTTTTCGTGACTCATTAATAAACTTTCTCTTATCTAATTGCAGTGCTTTAGTGGGATGCAGTATAACCTCAGCATGCTATTAAAGAAAAATTAGATTTTCTTGTCATGAAAAATGCAAAGTTACTCATTGAAAAGCTTATAATTCCAGTAGCAAATGAGGCATGAAATATATTGCCAAAAGTGTGGCACCCAAAAAGACTGGTGGTAAATATTTTATCTTGGTGCTAATTAAGAGCTTGAATTTAAAACTGAGTATTCTAAATTTTCACGATAATAAAATTAACGGTACCAGTGTAGTCGTAGTTATGTGTGCTTACTCTGGCCGGGTTCTGTCCTCAACTTGCACCTTGCTGATGGTGGACGATGTTCATAGCTCTAGCAGTAAGCCAGAATTTTTTCTTGTCTTCATAGTGCCTTTTTCTCTACTTAGAAGTTGATTTAGAACCTGAAGACCAAATAATAGCAAGCTTGTGGTTTCATTAACTGCAAGGAAGAGAGTCTAATGTAATTAAAAAAAAAAAATCTCCAATAATCTCTTTTGTTTTTATTTTTTTCCCCTGCTCACTTAGTTTCTTAATTTGACTTTCCTTTAACGGGAGCTTTTTAATTAGAATTAGATTTTCTATTAATACACATCTGAAAAATACAGTGTTTTGGCTTCTGTTGTTATTTGATTGGTTTTTTTTTTTTTTCTCCTCCTCTCTTTTAGTATAAGTAGCGTGCCCTTAATCAGTGCAGTTTTCAGGCTGAAATGTGAAGGATAAACATTCATAACATCCTATGAAGCTTAGAGTAGTAGGTGTGATTAAAAAAAAAAAACCCTAAAAATTAATGCTCAGCTCTCGAGAGTGCATTTTTATGAAGGAAGTGGTGTTTTTGCATGTCACCACACTTGTGTAGCCTTTTTAGGCTGTGCTCAAACACTGGCGGTGATGGAAGCTGTTAGGTGCGTGCCCACGCAGCATCCCTCCCGAAGGCATTCTGAATGGGGTCTCTTCTGGGGTGCCTCTGCAGTTTGATGTTCCCTCTAGTGTTTGAGGACTGGAAATGCTGAGTCTCGTCTTCTTCAGGTCACTGCAAAATAACCAAACTCGCTCTAGCAACTCCTTGAAAGCCAAGGACGGGGTTTTCTGTCGGGAAAGTCAAATGGAGGGAACGTGGGGGCTTGGCTTTACTTTCAATGGATGTAATTGCCGCGTTATCAGCTGACTTTGTCCGTGTGCTCTGCTCTAGATGACCTTTGGATTGTAGGACCTGAGTCTGAGCGGCTTCTGTGTCATCACCACATTTCTGCTTACCTCAATGGGCAGACCAAATGTGGAGCCTTTCTAAGCAGAATTTGATTTCTGTGCTGCTTAGATGACTATCTCCCAAGCTATTTGTTGGTTTCATCTACACAGTAAATTGACTCAAGTCTCCTAAAGAAGTACTTACAGAGATTTCTATGGCTGATTAATTGCAACAGTTTGCTAGATAAGAATAAAGACAAATGATTATTTAAACCTGCTTATGTACCATGACTCTTTCTTCCTTGATTGTGCTAGAGTGCCAGCTGATGAAGACAGAACGACCTAAACCAAACACATTTATCATTAGATGCCTCCAGTGGACCACAGTAATTGAAAGAACATTTCATGTGGAGACTCCAGAGGAGCGGTATGTTTCATTCATATTTAATACATAAACTACTTGCGAAAGCAGATGCAAGTGTTCAGCATTAATAGTGAGTCCTTTGCCGAAGCTCTTACTCATCAGATGATGTACGTCTAGACTGAAAAGTGACAAATAATTTTGGAGCGCCTCAGTTTTAGTGCATGCTCCAATAGAAAAGGTATCTGAAAGGGTGTTTCAGCGAGGGGATTTTGAGTAGTATTTGTAAATGCAATGTTGCTAGGTTAGGTATCCAAAATGGAGAGGCGCAGGTGTGTACCAGCACACAGGTAGTTATTTCTGGAAACTTCAGGTTCCTTTCTCACTGGAAATGTTGCGGTGTGTGAAATGAAGAGTTTCTGACCTGGGAGATTCTGGATTGATGAGCAAAAGTAAAATAGAGATTCAGGTAAAGTTAAGCCATATCAAAATACTGACCTTTTAAAATCATCTTAGACACCTTGTTTTTAAAGGAAAAAAGTTAGTTGTATCACTGCTGATTGCTAATGCTTTATGCAAATTAGATAATAAAAGTGATAGTTATCTGCTGCAGGTGCACATTCCTGTTTCAGCTGGTAGGAAACAAAGCTAAGAGCATGCATTCTGTGCTCTCCTCATTGGAGAATTGATCTCTTACCTCCTGAGAGAACAGTTTTCCAGCATAGCTATTGTACAACTACAGAGTATTTAAATATTTACTTGCTCTTCAGGAACTGAACTTAGTTATTCCAGTACCATTGCTCTAGGGAAGGAGTATTTTAAACCCCTTGTCCTCCCTAGGTATGATACCGGCACATGCTTATTTTTAAGATCAGAAAATTCTACTTAATATTCTTCGCAGTTTTCTTTCATAGACTTTGCATGCGCTGATTTAAAGAAGGTTCCTGTGTATTGCTTTTTATTCTATTACAATGATCCAGAAGAAGGTAAAATCAAATTAAAGGCAAAGAAAAAGAAACAGGTCCTTGTTTCTTTTAGTAGCTTTGTAGGCAGTGACCCTAAAGGGAGTGAATAACAGTTTCCACTTGGGGGAAGATTGTTTCAGTCTTGTTTTGTTCCCTCCTAGCCAATTAAGTCAGCTTTGTGACACTTCAGGGCTCAGAGTGTTAGTCACCTCTGATGTGTATGCTTGAGACTAAGGCTGAGGGTAAAATTCTGGTCTCCCCAACGTCAAACATACTCACTTCAGGAGGGCCAAGATCTCAACGAAGCCAGTAACAAATCTTAAGAGATATGCATCTAGCTTTCTCTGTGCCTTTAAAACCAACATTTGTTTTTGAAGAGTGATGGAGAGAGAAAAATACAGAAGAAAAAGTTCTTTCTGTAATGACTCTGAATATGAAAAGTGGCTAGTAAATAAAGGAATGTGTTTGTGATGGTGAACAAAGTAGTCTGTGCTGGGAGTATAGGGAGGATGTTCAGAATGTTTAGCTTTACCTTGCTGCCCCAGACAGCTGGATAGTGCACGTTCAGACAAAATCTAAACCAAAAAATTCACAGGCCAGGAAAGACTTTGTGTAATTGGTGCAGTTTTTATTAGACTCTTTATGTTGGGTACTTTTTCCCATGGACTTTGTGTCTTCCAGGGTATGATCTGCCTTTTCCATTCATCAGAAACTGTAAACCACATGTTCAGATATGAGTTTTTACATTTATTTTTTAATAATTTCATAGAAGCAGTGAAAAATTTAATGTTGATTAGGAAGACGTGACTTTGCTGCAGGTTGTGTGTAGACGTGTTCAGCGTTGGCTACTTCTGCTCTGCTTCTGCAGCAAAGTATTTTACCTGGAGTGTCCTTGGGAGAAGAGTTTAGCCAGTGCCCAGAAAATAGCACCTTAACCACTGTGTCCTGTTCCTTGCAGACAGAAGAGATAGTAAAGTATGGTGAATTCACGTAGTCCACTGAACATGTCTTCAGCCCTTGAATGCCTTAAAGCCTATCCAAAACCCCTGTAAGCCCTTACGAGTTGTGTGCTTTGCATTTAATAAATTTGCAGTGAAGTGAAGTGAAGGCCAAGAACTCTCACTTCAGTAGTTTCCAAAGGTGTGAAATTTCCCAAAGGACACTGGAGTGGAAGTGGTCTCTGCAGGAGTCCAAGGGGTCACTTCTAGAGCACCCATTACTGAAACAACTGTGGAAACTTTATCATAACCAAAACCTGTGCCTCAGATGAAATGTCACTGCTCTTGCTGACATTCTGCTAAAATTTACCCAGGAATTGCTGTACTTCTGTCCTCATCTTTACAATGAGGAATAACCCAAGTATCCTGGGCTTTAATACCTTCGCCTAGAACGCCCCTTTCCATTAAAATTCGGAGTATGTGAGCGTAGAGGAGGCGTAGTGCCCCCAGCAGTTGGATATTCCAGTGCACTGTAGGAATGGAGAAGCTGTGTTTAATTGCTTTGTGCTGCAAAGCCTTTTTGTGCTGCCTTTTGCTTTTTTGGTTTCAGCAAATCTGGTTTTGTTATGTAAATCTCTGGATCACCAGGTCGTATCTTAAGCCGCTGTTTGAAGGCCTATTAGAAATTCTGTTGTCTGAAGAGCCTCCTATTGTATCCAGACTGGGAGAACTTCAGTTGTCTCTTCTTTCTAGTATGATTAATAAAGACATATATTAAAAGTGCTCTTAAAATTGCATTTTTACAGTGCTTGAAAATGCATGTAATTCATTGTATGTTGCATTAATTCATCATAGAGCAATAATTGCTCTGTATTCCTTGGTGATCCTTGCCATGGCAGATGGTAGTCTAAAGTCACAAGTAACGAATGTCATTGGTTCTGTTTTGCCAGGGAAGAATGGACAAAAGCCATCCAAACCGTGGCAGACAGCCTCAAGAAACAGGAGGAAGAGATGATGGATTTTAGATCTGGCTCTCCCAGTGATAATTCAGGTGCTGAAGAAATGGAAGTTTCTATGACAAAGCCAAAACATAAAGTGGTAAGTGAGCATAGCGGGAATAACAGTATTTTTTAGGTCTTCTTGAACGTCTTCAAGAAATAGAAAAGAAAACACATCTATTCCCATAACAATGACACAGAAATCATAATTGGAATTACAACTGGAACAGGTTCTTACAGAGAAGTTGTGGATGCTTCATCCCTGGAGATGTTCATGGCCAGGTTGGATGGGGTTTTAGACAACCTGATCTAGTGGAAGGTGCCCTGCCCATGGCAGAGGGTTGGAACTTCATTATCTTTAAGGTCCCTTCCAACCCAAATCATTCTATGATTCTATGAAAAAGATTGAAAAAACACATCTACAACATATGCAATGTATTCTCACATAAATGAAATTTCTAGTCTGAGAATGTTGTACTTGCTGTTTATTCGTGTAATTCAGTTTTTCTTTATCTGTATCATTAACAGACCATGAATGAGTTTGAATACCTTAAACTACTGGGAAAAGGCACTTTTGGAAAGGTCATTTTAGTTAAAGAAAAAGCAACCGGACGGTATTATGCTATGAAAATTCTGAAGAAGGAAGTTATAGTAGCAAAGGTGAGTAAATGGGAAACTTGGGAATGTGGTTCACCCTTGTTACAGCCTTTGAGAAAAGCCGTACCAAGGATTCTTGGAGTACTTGGGAGTAATTTCTCTGTTAGCTGCAATGGATCCCCTCCCCTGATCTGGGGAATCACTTTGCTGATGTCCTTCTGCTTGTGTTTCAGGATGAAGTCGCGCACACGCTGACAGAAAACCGTGTTTTACAGAACTCGCGGCATCCTTTCTTAACAGTAAGCTTTTCTCTGCTGAGTGTAACTTGACATCATGACAACCAAGACTTCCCTTATTTTTTGTTATTTATATCATACATCTGAGATCTGTGTTTTCAGCGGCTGTGTATTTTTGTACCCTTCCTTTTTTGGGAAGCACAAATTAAAATGCTTTTTTAAGTCCTCTGGTTCTTGCTGAGCAGGTCCTCAGTACCCCTTGAAGACAGTGTTTCAGGGTGTGGTTTGACTTGACGGCTCACCCATTTAATGGCTTGCTATCTCTGAGAGAAGTATCTGCTTTCCTCGTCCTCCAGATGCTTGGTCTCCTCTTTGTAGTAGGGACCAGGGTGACCCTGATCTTGTGATAGACAAGTTCAGGAAGATACCATGGGGGAAAAAGCCTTTAATTTTGCTTTTCTTTGTTGTTTTTTTAAGCTCCCAGAGGGTGCTCCCTATGGAATCGGAGCACTGGTAATGCCAGCCAAAGGACAGTGGTGGGAGCATGTGGGATGGGACAGGGAAGAGCAGGCCGCTTTATCTGCAGCTTTCCTTTCGGCTGGCTTAGCTGTAAAATCAAACCATACTCTCAGTTTAGACCTCTAACACCAGCAGGCTCTCTGGGTTGAGTTCCACCTCAAAAATTTATTTCTAGTATTTATTACAAGTTGGCTCTGAATTGTTTCCAACCGCTTAAGCGCCCTCTAAGAGCCCTGTGTAGAATCCCAGTTGTTTCTTTTGTCCAGGTACACAAGGACTTAGCTGGAATTTAGATCTTTTAAGCATGGCCTCTGGAAGTAAATATTGACTGTATTGAGTATAATCAGTAAATGTTTGTTGGCGTGTCTAAAACCCAGTCCTCCCTTTCTGTGCAAAAATGTGACTGGTTCAAAAATGCCACCCCTAGTAATGAAGACGATGATATCATATGCGGTATTTTCTTTTTAATGCTTTCATAAACCCAAATACCCAAAACAAGCGCTGTCTTGAGAAGTCAGCCACAAGACTGGGCTGCGACCAAAAAACTTAAGACTGTGGCAAACAAGTTGATGTTACTCTTGCCACAGGAATACACATGACAGGACTGTACAAAGACACCTTGTGGTGCTCCATCACACCCTCTGTCCAGTCTGTTTTTGTGAATCGCTGACATATTTATATTGACAGCATTGCTCAATCCTCTGGCAGGCTGTCCATGGGGAGCAGTTGCAGGCAGCAGAGCAGAGACCAGGGACGTGGTGTGTGTCAATATGTTTCATATAAGAGAGCTTGTAGACAGTGTGGTAAAACCTTGTGCTCTGGGGTTTGGTTGTGGCCTCTCGTCTGTGAGATGAAACTGGGAGCTTGTGGCCTGGGAAGGAAACTTCAGACCCACTGTTGATAGGTTTTGTATCATTGAGCCAGGACTTTGCTTCTCAGCATTAGAGGCATGAATAGCCTCTAGCTATTGATAGATTCTGTAAGGGATTGTATTAATATTTTAACCAATGTATTTAATTAAATAACTGGGTGGTGGATCAGTCCTCAGCTGCAACAGGAAAGTGTCAGCGTTACATAAGATCCAAGGCCAAAAAGTTGACAAAAATAGAAAATTTCATGTCTGTTTGTTTCTGAAAATTATTAAAAATGCTTTTATAACTGTCAGTGTGATCTACTTTCTAAGTTTTGGTTTAAATCTGTTTCAGGCTTTAAAGTATTCCTTTCAGACACATGATCGCTTGTGTTTTGTTATGGAGTATGCTAATGGAGGGGAGGTAAGGCAAATGTAATAATGTTTAATACTTTAGGATTTTTCTCTACTACTACTAATTCTGCTTGACATTATTTAGCTAAGGTCTGTGTTTGCAATTCTAATTAATCCAAGTTGTCCTAGTTAAGCAGAGCTATTCACAGGTTTAACTAATATTAAGAGTTAAGAGTCTTAATTTTCTTAACTCCATTTTCAGAGAATAGCTGTTTTGGGTGTAGGTTCATATTTTACATGACAGCAACATACTGTAATCTGACATTTACTAATTCAGGAAGGCCGGGCTGCTTTCTAGTTGCTCTTCAGACAACTTTTAACGTTTTTTTTAGTGACTATTGTAAGCCCATTTTACTTTGGAGGGAGAAATAGAAACCGCAAAGTACTGTTAGTCAACAATGAAAATTTGGAATATTAACACATCTTTAATGCATTAAGCTATAGTTTTAATGTGTAATTGTAGTTTAATCAAAACAAGTTTTAATAATTTTCTATACATACAAGAATGTGCAGTACACAAGCTAGTTATCTGTCTGCATCTGTGAATATGAGATATAACTGGTTGTTTAATTTATGATGCTTTTTAACACATTTGGGAACATAGCTGGATGAGGATAGGAAGGGGTTTTCTCTTAGGTAATACTGCATTCAGAGCAGGATGGCCTGCAGAGTGTGAGACGTACCTTTAGACTGCATATGTTTCTGAGTTAACAAATATTTGTTCTTGTAGTTGTTTTTCCATCTGTCAAGAGAGCGTGTCTTTTCTGAAGACCGGGCTCGGTTTTATGGAGCTGAGATTGTTTCAGCACTGGATTACCTGCATTCGGAGAAGAATGTGGTTTATAGAGATTTGAAGGTACATAGGAAAATAATTTCACAGGCTTTTTGGGTTTGGGCTTTTTGTTTGTAGTCACAAAAACAAATGAGCCTGAAATATAAGAATGCCTTTCCTGACTAAACTTCAACGTAACAGTTATTGCAGCTGTTGAAGTTGACTTTACAGGATGTCTGAATATTTTTGTAGTCTTAAGAGTTCGTATAATGCATTTATCAGGACCCTGGCAGCGTTTCAGAGAATGTGAAGGGATACTGAGCTACTCAGGTTGCATATTCACTTGCCTGCTTATGTTCTAAGAGAAATCTTGCTGGATCTTCTGCATGGTGGAACATAATCCTTCCCGAGTCTTATCAGATAGATGCAAATTTGTGCTGTGTGGATGTTGCGCTTCCTTGCAGTGCGTTGCACAGTACTATCTTCATAGTACCTGCTCGCAGTTAGAAAATTCTATAAACTTCAAATTGCTTATTTGTTTGGTGAAAGGAAAAAAAGAAAAGACAACAAACCCTCCAACCAAACAAGAAATCTCATGGCAAATAAACTTTGGAAATTCGTGAGGAAAATGCAACAATAGCTTTTTTTTTTCTTCTTCTTCTTGAGAAGTATTTCCAGGAAAGGATATGGGGATACTGGTGGTAGTTCACTTAGGAGCAATCTAAAATGAAGCATGGTATGTAATGTTTTCAGGCTACGTCAAAGTCATTCTGGGATTCCTGCTGGGATTTTGTCTCCCATATCACCATGATTCTTTTGAAAGTGCACTTTATTTCATACACAGTGGAAACTCTGTTCTGAAATCTGGATGGTTTTCCCAAAAATTAATGGTGCAGTCTAGGACGAATACCACATGCCTGAGTAAAGTGATCCTCATGTAAAAGCTCTCTTTGGAAGTGGTTCCTTAGCCTTACATTTGGTTTTTGTTCCATTTGCTGGTACAGAATATTTCATAAAATCACTTGGAATAAAAGCAGGGATTGTGTGAGGGGGAATACTTAATATATTTTTAAAAGAACTAGTGTTCTGTTGGCGATAATATTGCAGGACTGTAAATACAATGTCTACATTCTGCGTTCTTTCTGTATATATGATCAGTTACCCAAAGACTGCAAATCAGTTACCTAATGTTCCCTAAAGAACTCAGGAAAGTGATATAAATGTATATTTACATCATACGTGCTTTGGCAGCGCGAGTGACGTTGCAAACTGATCTGCAGAGATTCACGTCTTTTGTTGGCTTGCTCGGGAGCTGTGCATTTTATATGCAATAATGTTGTTCATTTGGATTTTCTTCTCAGCTGGAAAATCTTATGCTGGATAAAGATGGACACATAAAAATAACAGACTTTGGACTATGTAAAGAAGGCATCAAGGACGGGGCAACAATGAAGACTTTCTGTGGCACTCCAGAGTATCTTGCACCAGAGGTACGTTTATGTTGGCTATTGTACTAAATTATCTTCTGAAATGCCATCTGTGGTAGCAGTAGTGACACAGAATAGTTCCTATGCTGCAATGTGTTAATACAGTAACTTCTGTTATGTAACAACACGTACTGAGAATCTTTTTTTCATCGTGTTCTGGGACATATCTCCAGCATAACAATAATTTTCAGGCAGGGTATTATCTTCCTTCCACTTTAGGGAATATTTACATTTTACTGGAATGTTGCTTGCTTCCTGCGTCAGAAATCTAATTTAAAAATAAACCTTTTAAATCCCTTCAAATACTACATGATGGATTGGTGACTGTTCTGCGGTTTGTTTGCTGTGTTGGCCTGTTTGAAAGTTCTCAATAGGACTTTGCTTAAGAAGTAAAAGTATTGTCTAATTCTTTTACACTTTGAAGATAGTAAAAGGTGACTTGTTTTCAGAAATGAGGCAGACCAGGATTTTTCTGCAGTATTTAGCATGGTAGGCATTAAAAGTGCCGACTGTTTTATGGTTGTAAGAGCATGAGATGTTGCTCAAAGTTAATTTGAACTTTTCAGTTTCAGAGGAAATAAATCCAAACAGGGGACCTCAGTCCCCAAACTGTTTGTTTGGTGTATGTTTGGCATTGTGTGTTTTGTTGTTGGTTTTTTTTTTATCTTTTTTTTTTTTTAGCATAAAATGCAGATGTGTACTTGCAGCTTTCATCCTGGAAGTACTCCTCCTGAGAGCTGTGCAACACAGGTGGTGGTGTAGCTGTGAGTTAGTTACAGGCAGATCAGAAGTGGGATTGTGTGGTAGAGGATATATGCACACATGGCGTTTTGCAGGCAGACGCTCCTTTTCTCTGCCCACGCTCTGAGCTATCTGGAGGCAGACGCGCTGTATTAGTAGGGCAGCGAGCCTGAGCTAAGGCGACGTGCCTCGCAGAAGGGCTGGTTGCCTTGCGGTAGGTGCTTTGCTACCCGTGGCGTTAAGCCTTCCATCCAGCTCAGAGCACAGGCAGAAGCAAGTCTTGGGCTGCTGGCAAATTATGTGTTGGCACAGCGAGGATGTAGCCCTTCTCCCACATGGGAGACTTGGGCATTGCAAAACTTTCTCAAGGTGAAGTATGCAGAAGTACAAAGTATGGAAAACCGAAGTGGAGGAGGAATATTTCTACTGAGAGCTGATGCCTTTGCCGATCAGCGATTCTGCGCTCTCTGCTTGCATAGTGGTGGCAGCCTGCTCTTGGGTTTTGTTTGGTTTTTGGTTTGTTGTGTTTTTTTTTAACTCCCAGCTGCTTGCGAGGGCCTCCAATCTCTTGTAATAATGAAGAACATGGACACCTGTCGAACTAGCTTGCAGCAAGGAGGTGGAGCCAGTCTCATGATAGCTGCCAGCTCTCCATGGATCACCAGAAACCTTCAGTGAATCTAAATTGGGGTCCATGCGCCACAATTTCAGATTTACTGATGCAGGGAGTAATTAGCAGCATGACAGAGTGTTTATTGTTCATAAACATGGCTTTTATTTTAGCTTCCCTCTTAAAATCAGTTGCTGAACTTCAGCTTCTCATCAAGGATTTTGAGGAGACTACAAACATTTATTGTTTTGGTTTTGTTTTTTCCCAGCTTGGAATGTGGGGGTTCCCTGTGCAGGCGTTATGTTGTTCTTTCTGTTATATTATTTGCTATTATTTTCGTTTTTAGTATTTATGATGAGTTGGCTCAACTAAAACCTGAAGGACAAATCCCTTTGGTTAACCCAGCTCTCTCCCTTACTTGCAAAGCCCATCTGTGAGTCGGAGCGTTAAATTCTGGAGGCTTTTGTCAGCTGGTTGAGAGCATGCAAAAAATCTGGAAATTGTGCACAAGTAATACTGGCTGTGTTTGAGGTCATCCATCCTTAAAAGCAGGGGTCTCGATCTTCTTGTCTGCATTTGTAACATGAATCGGGCACAGCGACCTGTTTGTCCAGTTGTTGCATCGTTGTTTTTAGGTTCCTGCTGGAATCTTGTGCATGGTTGACGGTGACTGAGCCATGTCAACTTTGTGTGAGTTGCATCGATGGCTGTGATGTTTACAGCTGTTCTGCCTTCTCTTTCAAATTCCATCTCACAGCAGTCTGGGGCTGCTTGTTAGGAAGTGGTGATCCTTTAATTCAAGTGAAATTACCTTGTTACTTTGCTGCCCCTCCGCTGTCCTGCGTGTTGCAATAAATGATGGATAAGTGCGATACCTCTTTTGTTACGGGATGTTCTTGATAACAGCACTGTTGCTCTGTTTTGTGCAGTTGCTACTGTGAGTGTGTGCTCATTGTCGGAAAGAACTTTGAAGAAATCAGGATTTTATATTCTGTTTGGATTTAATGGAGGTGAAGGGAAGAGTTGTAACTAGTAATCTAGGTTTTAATACACTTTATATATATAATATATATAGTAAAGTATTAATGCACTTAAGTAACATCTGAAGTATTTGCTGCATTTTGAAAGCATCTGTAGCATTTCTTACATACACAACACAAAGGCCTTTGTGGTTTTCTTTCAGTCTCTCCTACTGCATCTCTTGCAGCAGTTTAAAAAATAAAAATCGGAGGCCCTGTGGCTGTTTTATTTTAGGTAACGCCAGCGCAGGGGAGCGCGAACAGGAAGCGCTTATTGAACGGGGTGACTCAGAGAGCGGTAGCTGCACGGTCACACAATCTGTCCTGTGAGCTGAAGGGCCGCGATGGCTCGGGAAGGACAGCGCCGGCTCCTGGAATCCCGGCCGGCCGGCAGCTGTGTCGCCCGTATACATATACGGGGCAGCTGCACAGCCAGCTGTCGTTTGGTGTGAATCATACGGCAGGGGATGCTGTAAATAGACCAACGTGGGGTAATCTAATACCTGGCAGCCTTTTGATTTCTACTGCAGGCCTTTTCCCTCGTTCAGATAATGAAGGGCAATAATTAGTGAGTAAAGAGAGGCAGAGTGCAAACAGTTGTTACGTGGAGTGTCTTGCTGCTTGTTTTGTGTGCAAAACCTTTTGTCAGGGTTTGTAAGAGGTTCGGATCCTGCTTTTGTTAGGCATGCGTTGACTTCATTTGGCTCTTTCACCCTTTTAATTTTGAGTAGAAGTATTCTGAATTACAGCAATGTAAAGCTCTCACAGACACCGTGCTGCAGGAAAACATGATGGTGCTGCAGTCGTGGCTTGTGCTCCTAGCAAGAGTAAGCAGTTCAGTACAGACCTGTGAAAAGATGACGACTAAAACCTGAGGACAGGGTCTGGAACATGAGACTGTTGGCATCAGCTACAGACAACTGCACAGGAGACACAAAGTCTAGAGAAGTCCTCGTAATATCCACTCCACAAGCCACAAAACACTCCCCACTCCCTTCAGCAGCCTTCAGTGCAGAAGATCAGAAACTCACTATGACGGGGCTTCTCTGGAGCAAGCAGGAGAGATGGAGGACACTGCTGGGGTCCCAAGTCCCCATGCCAGCTGGGGCTTTGCTAGGTGGAAATGCCCAGTGGGAGCAAAAAATGAACTGTGCTGGACTCCGTCTGCTGTGAGACCTGGCAGAAGTCCATCCCACTGACTATTCTGGGTTTGCAGCCCTCTGAGCAGAGGCAGGAGGGTTAGAAGTAGTAAGCAAGTGCCTTTGGAGGGGACAGAGAGGAGGAGGGGAAGCATTTCCAGACAATTTGGCTGCCATTTTATGGCCTTACAGCTGGTCAAATGTTAGGAGTGGCGTTCTGACTTCCAGTGTTTAATGTAGATAAGTCATTTAGTATTTGTGGGTGGTCTTTCAGGATGTGCAGAGCCACCCTTTGGGGAGCGCAGGTTGATATGAAGATAATGGGGATGTTTGGCTTGTTGCTAGTGAGGTAACAAGTTGATGGCCTTTTCTCACTGTACTGGCTCTGTCTTGGTTTGGAGTTTTTCTAAAAAACTTGGTTCCCATTTGAACAGTTTGTGATGAGTATGTGAGAATTTAACAGCTGGCTCTGTAATGGGAGAACAGTTCTCAGCCTTTGGACTTTCAAAGGTTGTGCTTATCATGACCATAATGTGAGGGAGGGTGGGAGGAAGAAAAGAAGGAAGGTGACATAATGTACCCTCTGCCTCCTTTTCCCCTTTCTGCTCACCTAGCACAGTGAACATGTGCCAGTGCTTTTCAAATGGATCTTCTGCAAATACTTTACTGGTAGATTTGGCTGTGATGTGTGAAAAGATTAAATTTTTTGCCTCTCAAGTTCTGTGTTCATGCCTGATGTTGGCATGTCTTCTAAAGCCTTTTCTTTACGTTTCTGCAGGTGCTGGAAGATAACGACTATGGTCGTGCAGTGGACTGGTGGGGTTTAGGAGTTGTAATGTACGAAATGATGTGTGGCCGGCTCCCTTTCTACAATCAGGACCATGAAAAACTCTTTGAACTCATCCTTATGGAGGAGATTAGATTTCCACGCACTTTGTCACCTGAAGCAAAATCTCTTTTGTCAGGTTTACTGAAGAAAGATCCCAAGCAAAGGTGAGACTGCTGCTGATTAGTTGCGCTTTTAAGCACTTGTGCCTTCAGAAATGCCAAAAAAAAAAGGAAAAAATTATGTTAAAGGCTTCACAAACAAGTTACTAACTGTGCTGTGCAGAGATATGTCTCTGAAAGGGAACTGTCTTGAAGACAGGCGACTTAGAAGTGACTGTTTCTGTGCTGCTGTATGAAATGCCCATAGCGGCATCGTTGGAAAACAATCGAGAGTGGTCCTGCAGAAAGGACTATTGTGTGCACGTGTACCAGCCATGTTTCGTTATTTAAAGCTGAGGAAGGTCTTTCAGTCAAAACTGTAGTTTTGTTTCTAATTCATTCAAAATAATCATCCACCAACTTGCAGCAAGTGAACCTACTCATTTTTATCTCAGCTTTTGACGTGAGCTGATACCGCAAACAGCGACTTGAAGCAGCTCTGGTGACCAGAGGGCTGACCTTCCAAATACGATGGCTGCTGTTACTGTAAAACTCCATCACAGGATGGAGCAAGTCAACCCTGCCTTCCATCATAACGAATCCAAGGGCTGCTGTGGGTTGTAAGCTGCTCTACACTGAGTGCTTCCACCTTCTGTCCCAGTTCAAGCTGCTGTCCATTTTCTGTGTTTCTGTTTAAATCTGTGCCAGTGATTTAGCATCCTGCTTTGGACAGCAGGTGGTGGTGTTTGTACCATGTTTTTGGTGGAGTTTATACCATGCTTAATCTGCTTTTTTCCTGTTTCCTCCTTTTGGTTTGTTTTTGCTATGCTGTATTATTTTTAAAGTAACCTTTAATTTTAAAACAGAAAAAAAACCAACGAAACAAAAAACCCAACAAAAATCCCGAAACAAAAGTCCCCAAGCCCTTAATGGCTAACAAAATAGAACAGGATCCAAAAAGGCTGTTAACCTTCACACAAAGATAAACATCAGTTTAAAAGACTGCCATCTTGTCAACCCAGACATTTTTATAACAAATACTACTGTGACTCTGCCCCTGATCTCCTGTCCTGAACCTTCCACCGTAAATGGGCCACAAATAGGAAGTGTTCCATGTGAGAGTTGTCTGGTTTGCTCTCTGATACCAGTTTGTTTAGTCTGTGCCTGCACAGAGCAGGAAAATGGCTTTTGCCAGCAAATGGATACTTGTAGCCAGGATTCCTGTCAACACTGTAGGCTATTTCCATCACTATTTTTGATGGAAAATCCTGTTGGGAGGTCTCGTAATGCAAATCCACAATTTGTACTACTGGAGGATTCAACTTAGCGGTGACGTGGGGAAGCAGGAACAGTTGTAGCTGGGAACATGATGAGCCTTGTCCTAGGTGGCAACAGCTGCACACCCCTCCTGAACTCAGTGCCTGCAAGGACCTCCAGGAGAAGCTTGTGTCGTTGATTAGCAGCTCCCCCAGGCACCGTGCTCTTCGAGTGTGGTTCCAGCCCCTGCCAAGAGGATTCCTGTCCAGGAAAATGCTGGGTTAAGTACAGTTGTGACCCTTTTGTAGCTTATTCAGGTGGGGCCTTTCAATCACTGGAAACACAAGCAGCATCTGCTGTAATTTGTTCTTAAAGGAGCATCTCTGATGAACCAAAATGCAATTTGTTTACAAACAAAGAACGCCCACTTGTTTCTAATTACAAGGTTTTCCCAATGCCAATAATTACTCCACAATATGCTCATTTTATACAAATAGCCACTTCTTCATATGTATCTTCTGCGGGCTTGGAACCAACGATGCTCTGATCTGTTGGACAGATGATTTTCATGCTGCTGATAGAAATAACTATAGACTAGACAAGCCTGCACACATGCCCACAGCTTGCTAATTACACTGGTGCTTCCCAAGCTTTCTGGATCATGGACTATCCTTAAATACTGGTTTCTCACCCATCACCGTTGACCCAACGTTTTAACGGAAGTTGTGATTCTGTGCCTCGTGGTGTTTTAGGCATTACGGAGAACTGAGCTGGAAGCAATTGGGAGTAGAAGTCCTGAGTCCTGGCCTTGTCGTTCTATGTTCTTTTCACTGTGTGGTCTGTGTGCTGGGGTGGGCGCCTGGCATACTTGGTAGTTGACTCATAGTGAGTTCATGGCACCATATTGAAGAAAAACAGCCAAATACGTACAAAAATGTATTCAGAGAGAAGTTAAATAATGCGTGATGGTCTGGTTGACATTAGCCTGTTGATGATGCTTTGGGGAGTCACTGTGTAATTCGACAGAAATCCCCTCATCCACAAAGCCCAGCAGTGGACAGAAGTTGGTGTCATCATAATGTTGTCTATGGCAGAAAACATCAGAATTGGCAGCATTTAATAAATGCTGATAAATTTGAGAGTGGGACAGAGGAGACAGCCAAAACCATGAGAAAAACGAAACGGGGAGATGTTGTCCCGTCCTGTAAAATCTTCCAAAAAAACCCAACCACAAAAAGGTTGTTACAATGAAGCTCAGTGGTGAGGGTATTTTAAGTTAAATATCAAGGAGCTGGGGAATTGTGACCTGCGCCAGTGAATTAAGTATTAAAAATTACCTGTTGTACCTGAGCTGAATGTATAGAAGAAGTCTGTGTTCAGTAACACCAGCTCAGTCTCCAGCTCACAGGCATAGGGGAAGATGTGAAGAACAGTAAATTGCGTTCTGCTTTTAATCATGGCTGTTCTCTAAATTTGGTCGTATAAAATCCATTTTTTAAGAGAAAAGGAATTTTGAAGTTACTTTGGGCATTGATACAGGTTTATTAATCTTGTAGTGTGAGCCCAAATTTTCCTGAAAAGGAAAAAATCTATTTTGTAAATATTTCCTTTTAAAAAGACCTGAAATTATTCTTCACTGCTTTGTGACATGTATCAAATGGAAGGAGGTTAATCAGAGCATCTTTGTTCACACATAAAACAGCAGTTTTAACTTTTATTATTTTTTCTCTGGCTGTGGAAAGTGGGTGTGGATTGGAGCGC
>JAVSBS010002564.1:47815-58730 GCA_033124195.1 Coracias cyanogaster | reverse complement strand
TCAGGCTCATCAAGTCCAAACCAAAATGAGTTCTATGACATAGCACCTGTTTAGAATCCTTGCTTTTAAGTGCTGCACGAATTAGTAGATATTTAAAACTCAAAATAGTGTGTCAACTGCCAGAAGGAAGCTGGTAACACTTCAGATGCTAACAACAGGGGAAAAGATCATAATTTTTATGGACACTAGTATCTCTTGAAAAAATATCTTAGTATCTCTTAAAAACTATCTTCATTTGAACCGTATTAAAACTGAACTATAAGAAGTTAGAAGTAATATTATGCTCCTTTTTCAGAGCTTTCAAAATACACTTTATTCTCTACAAAGAGACTGTGAAAGACTTTTCACTAACAGCTGGGATAAAGCATTGTCTCAAAAACCCCCACCAAAACAATAAACCATTTACATTTATTTTTACTTCTTTTCCATGGAAATAGATATCTAGTCTATTAAAATTCAAAATAGTCAAAAGCAAAAGTACCCAAATATTCTTTCAAAATATGGAAATATTTCTGTTTAAAAATAATATGGGCAAATAAAAATGTGGCATTTTGGAAGTGTTCTTAGATTTCAGTCAGTAATTTGTCAAAACCAGCCTGAAGAGCTTAGATATGAATGATATATATTCATTTGATATATTCAGCTGCAATTTTTACAGACAAGATTGTAGGTTGGAAACTTCTCCTCCCAGCTAACTCCTCCTTCTGCTCCTCTCCCCACCTGATAATTCCCCTTTTTTATCCAACTGCTATAGATATGCCTAAAGTAAACTCTTGGATCCGAACTCCAGATAAGACAAGGGCCAGAATTTGTAGCTTGCAGCTTTTCCTAAAAATCAGCCAATTCTACACACCCTAAAAAAAAAAAAAAGTTCCCATTTGGAATTCAAATCAGTGATGTTAATATTGTTCTAGAGCTATTTTGGTTTGGTGGTGGGTTTTGTTTTTCTTGTTCATGTTAGAAGACGTGCATTTTGCATTTTTGATCATGTATTTTAGTTTAGAACAAGATTTTTTGGCTGAACCTCTTCCTTTGCAGCTCAGTGTAAATTCAAGCTGTATCAGTCTATAAACTGCACATACCAATCATCTGGAAGAAGCTCATGCAGAATTGCCTGGTTGAGTCCAGGTACTTTAAAAGAAATTCTGCAGAGAGAAACAACAGGAAAGCTACTCCAGAGTTACTATTACAGACTGCCAAACAGCAGTGTCAGGTGGGAACAGCCACTTCCCACTGTATTGGACCTTTTGTGAACCAAACCCTAAATCTGCTCTTTGGCTGACACCGCACAACAGTAAGATGACATCTGCATCAGGACACTATGTTAGTGCGTGGCATTGTGGTTCAGATCTGGGGTCATGTTGTTAAATTAAACTTGACTATCTTTAGCTTTTTCTAGATGAAAATATGGAAGTTATTATTGTTACATTTTTTTAGCTTAACTCATTTCACATGTTTTACATCCTCTAATAGTAACTTCTTACCTACTGCTTTTCATAATTAGATCTCAAAGGGTTTTACAAATTAAGTATGGAATATTTGTTATATTGATTGAGAAACTGAGCTATAGAAAGGTAAAATTACTGAAGGTCTATTCAACAGGTCATTGATCCATCGAAGAACAAACATCCTGGGCCCCATAACACTGTTCTATTTGCTACGCTAGTAGTTGCCAACTGGAAGCCCGTTGACCTCTGGGGCTCCACAGATTAAATCTCTAGGCTACATAATATGTAATGATTTGCTTTGCTTACCACAGTTTCTATACATGCATCAGAACATAAAAACTATCCTGTGCTAAGCTCTCCTTGATATTTCAGTACGTGGAAGATCCTTCAGATTAGTGTTGCCAGTCAAGGTCTCAGACAATTATGCTCTGAACTGTCACACATTTAGACAACCAGCACAATAGTGCAGGGCTAAAATACACACTCAAATAATGCTACTGAGGAGCAAGCATGAGAACTGTTGTGTGCTCTGGAGAAGCCTACAGAGCAAAGACACCTCTGTGTGTGCACATGCATGGGACGAGCATCAGCTAAGGTATGCTCCAGCACTTACTGCAGTGGGCAATACACACTTACGCTTCTGGGGCCAGGATGAGGCAGAGGAAGGAGGACACAGAGGAGGACAAGGGCAATGGTAGGGAACAATATCAAGAATCGTGAAGTAAAAAGAATGGGGAGTTTTCAAGAATAAGCAAATAGCTAGGATTCTGATATAATCATGCAACTTCAGGTACTTATAACTTAACAAAGCTTTGTCCAGTTTGTGAGGAAAAAATGCAAGGAGGAAAATACCAATTTATTTATTATGGAAAGTGATTATTCAGAATTTTGCTACAACAGTCAATATGCAGCCTGTCTACTTTGATCCCCTAAAGATCTGTACTGGTTTTGGCTGAGATAGAGTTAATTTTCTTCACAGTAGCTAACATGGGGCTATGTTTTAGATCTGTGAGGAAAACAAGTGTTGACAACACACTAGTGTTTTAGTTCTTGCTGAGCAGTGCTTACACAGCATCAAGGCCTCTTCTGCTTCTCGCCCTGCCCTACCAGTGAGCAGGCTGGGGGTGCACAAGGAGTGGGGAGGGAAACACAACCCATGCCAGGACAACTGACCCCAACTGACCAAAGGCATATTCCATACCATATGACATCAGCTTCGCAATAAAAAGCTGGGGGAAGAAGAGGAGGAAAGGAGGACATTCAGAGTTACAGGGTTTGTCTTCCTAAGTAACGGTTACATGTGATGGAGCCTGGCTTTCCTGGAAATAGCTAAACACCTGTCAGCCGACGGGAAGCAGTGAATTAATTCCTTATTTCGCTTTGCTAGCACACATGGTTTTTGCTTTACCTATTAAATAGTCTTTACTTCAACCCATGAGCTTTTCCTTTTTCACCCTGCCATTCTCTCCCTCACCTCACTGAGGGGGAGTCAAGCAGCTGTGTGGGGCTTAGCTGATGCTGGGGTTAACCCACAGCAGGGTCACAAGCATGGAGCCCAAGGGAAAAAAAAAGACAGAAAAAAATTTGCAGCCATGTGCTCAAGATCCAGAAGAAAATAGCACGTTCCAACTGAGCCCCTTTCATCAGTCTGTAACTGATGCCTCGGTTGTAAGAGATCTTAAGACTAAAATGTTTAATAAAACTTAAGCATAATGCAGATTTGTCTGTTGCAGACTTGATAATAAGCAATGCTGATAGCTCACAAAATTTGCATAGTGTTACTAGTTTGGAGCTAACTACAAACTGCCTTGCGGATGCTGACATATAAGTGTTGTGCACACTCTCAAATCACTGAGACACTCCGCTGCTGCTAACAGCATCTGAAGTTAGAAAGCGCTACTCATCAGTTTTTACCCTGTGATCAAATCCGAACATCAGAGAAACCTCAAGGGCTTGTTTTGACTTTTGAAAACACTTCTTCCTTAGACTAGAACTTTTTTCTCCAAGTAGCACATCTTTTCTTTCCTTCCCTTCTCAACAATCTCTGCAAGTTTAATTTTCCACACACATTCCCAGTCGTGAGCATGGGGCTGACAACTAGAGGTACAAATCGTAAGTTGAGTGACAGAAAATGTTGCTGCTGGAATCATGAGAAAAAAAAAAAAATTCTCCTGAGTTTTAGGATGGCCTGAATGGATCAAACTACCAACAAGAGGGCTGACAATGTAAGACATTCTTCTAATTCACGCATGTTCAAAAATGTTGTTGGAGTAACTTCATCCCAAGAGACTTTGTGCTAGATCAGGTATCACTTCTCCTTCCATAGTTCACCAGAATAAATCATGAGCTTGGTTCAGTCTGGCAAAAAGACCGATGTAAATGTAGTTTATACTTCCAGACAATCCAGTAGTGCACAGATCTAGTCTTAATAATCACAAATGCAATCTGCAAATGTTATTCTTCTTGCTTTAAAACAGAGCTATGGAGTGGGAGTGTTAACATTTGCTTATCAGACCTAAACACAAGGCAAAGAAACTGAAACTCTTTAGCAGGCTGTGTAACAACGCAGGAGCTCCTTAGACCTTTTACAACAATAATCTCCTTGCAAGCCTTCTCAAAGTTTATAGCAGGTTATTTATCTTCCTTAAATTTGCAGTGTGCTGATGTCCTTATTCTCTCACTGTTAAGTCTGAGAACAATGAATTCAGAGAAAAGTTCATTAGACCTGCCCCAGTGACTGTAACAGTGATGAACTAAGGTAAGTCAGAAACTTAAGTTTCTTAGTTGATCAGTTTAATGGAAAGGAGCAATTAAATCCAGTGGCAAACAGTTACAGCACGGATATAGATACTATTAAGTGAAGTTGGACTTTTAAACCTTATGTTGTCTAGCTGCTTTTGATTTTACTTAAGGTACACATCAGCGCCAGATTGTCACCTTTCCTGTCAGCCCTGCGACTAGATCTGTTATCTCAACGCCTTTCCCCACATCACTAACTCAAACAGACAGTATCATATAAATGGTCCAACTACACTAGTCTGAGCCAGTGTACATGAATTGTAGTTCATGTTTAGCAGCACTAATATGTAAGATTAGAATAACCAACCGCTTTAATTTTTACAACCTGAAATGTATTGCATTTAAAAATAGTCTCACCGGTCATTCTACATCTGTGTTTATATGATGATGAATCCTTCTGTAATTTAAGTACGTCTCCATTCTGACACATTACCATAAAGTCTAAGGATTACAGTAAGGATGGCTTTTCCTAGGGGCATAACATTAGCTGCACATGAGATTGATGTTGGTAGCTACAATGAAGCATAATACCACTATCTCTGCTGTAACAGAGCCTTAGAAGTCTTCTTGCTGACCTACAGTTCTGATAATAAATGCTGAGTGACTCAAATAGCTTTGCAGCAGTTCCTAACTAAAAAAGATTGAACTACAGCAGACAAATTAAATACAGCGTCGTCAATTCTTCAAGTACAATTAAAACGTGTATAATTTAAAGCTTTCATTTTCACATGCTTTCATACTTATCAATACTCAGACAATACTGCAATTCAATATTGAACATGCATATGAGACTACATGACAAACACAGGTAACACTCAGCTCTCACTGTGTTGATCTCAATGAAGAGATGGTTTTCAAAAATTTGGCCAACATTCCCATGCATTTAGAAACTATTAGATTTTAATACACATGGGAACAGTTTTACCATGACCTACCACAAAGGCCAAGCAGATTATTAACTAACTAATTCTGGGGAACTGGATGAAGTCTGAGTGGGTGCTCAGTGAGCATCTTCAAGCAGGAAGATGTGTATTTGTTTAGTATGATTTTAAGTTCTTGCTTCAGATGTTTATCTGAAAGCAGCAGGACCTGGCCTCTAGTTTAAGTAGCTAAGTAACAGGGTGCAAAACATTTGCATGTAATGCTATCCATCTCATTTTACATACCAACATAAATGACCACACAGATGCAGATCAACAATGTTCAAGAATTCTCGATTCCTCCTGTTTTTCCAAGAAAACAATTCCCCAGTAGGAAGGAAAAAAAAAAAAAAAGAAAGAGAGAAAAATTCTCAAACCTCACCCCTCCTTAAGAATAAACTACACGTCAAACTTCTTTTTTATAATAAAAAACCTCATCCAATAAATCAAAAACCCAAATCTACTGAAAGCAAGGATTGCATTGCACATCCACTTCTCTACCTGAACTGAGGATGAACAAGAAAATTAACCCAAAGGACAGCTGTTACTTACATGACAGAATATTGCAAGATGCTAAGACATTATGTTGATCTGAACGACAAAGAATCAAAACAGGAACAGAACGGTTTCAAAACTTCAAAAAGCCATTCCAAAATTTGAGCCACCTAAGGTCAGCAAACCCAATAGCTACCAAGCTTGCTGTATTCTGGGATATGACAAATGATCTCATCTTTCTACCACACTTGCTCCAGATTTCTAGACAAGTCATAAATTTACAGTACACCCCAAATTGGTGCACTGTCTGTTTGCAGCAGAAAGCTTATATCAACTCCACTTCCCCTGATGCTCTCTCATCTTTATCTGCCAAAGTGAAGGCCTTTTCAGAATGCCTTGACAAGCATTTACCCATATTTAGTTAAGCATGCTCACCGTTTCCTCTCTATTCTTATTCTTCAGTTCTGTTCCTCTCCTTTTATTGTCCTCCAGCATATTTGGTACATTGCAAATCCTCAGAGTATGCCAAATATATGAACTTTCACCTGTTAAAATGATGAAGAAAAAAAGTATTCTACACAGAGCCCACACTGTGTACACTTATATTCTTCCAGACAGATCTCAATTCAAAGTACTGCATTTTAGGAAACACTAGCTTACAATTTCTGAACAGTTGTTTGTCACTCATTCCGTATGAAAACCTGTGTGCCATCCTAGTACCTCTGCCCTTTATAGAAATACTTTTCTTTACAAATACGCATGAATGTAAAACATTTTAAAAATAAACTACATAATCCCTAGAATATAAGATTTCCTCCTTGCTCATATGCATTATACTTCAAAACTAAGCAAATTTCAAGCCTTTGATAGTGCTGGCACTATTGCTTGAAAAGAAAGGCTCAACCACCTGATTTCCAAACAAAGAAGCACCTGAAAATTAAAACATAATACAAGGTACTTTTAACATACAACAGAATTCAAGCAGTAAGGCTGTAATTAGTATTATATTCTGAGCTCTTTAGAGCTTGGCATGCAAAGTCTGATTGTATGCAGGAATCTGCTCGCCTAACTGTCTGGAGTAGAGAGGTGTTAAAATGAAAGCCATCCGAACACATACGGCAACAGCATATATTCATCATGGCAACACACTATCCTTAGCATGCTTTAGAAAGACCAGGTAATGGTTACTGACATTGCTAACAATGCAAACTTTGAAGTTCTATTTCTGTTTATGTATTTTCCACTCATGCACTAAATACAATAGGGTTTACCCAGGCAAGCTCCTTGGACAAACCTAACTGAACAGCATGACCAAGCAGACAGGTTATTCTTTTATTTTAAATGGTAGAGAAACCAGCTGGGTTGTATTTGGTAAGCAGTATGCTGCTGAACCCCTCCATCAACGATTCTCATTAGGATAAGATGCCAGGCATACAGTTTTCTGCTCTAACGCTGGGAAGCATATGTACTATATGTCTGTAGCATTTTTTTTTCTCCTGTTTCAGTTACTACTGCTGTTCACTTAGGTCACAAAGTGCTTTTAGAGCCCAAGGTTATTTCCTTAGGTAGGTGATAGCTAGATAAAAGTACAGGTTGCAAATGCACTTTCTACTTTACAAGTAGCTTAAGGTGAGTTGTGTGGGTGCATGTGTCTGGTCTGATGCAAAACTGGAAATTAAAAAATCCTCTTGAAATCCTGTACAGCTCTTGTGAAATTAAAAAAAAAAGTGAATCATAGCTTGTCCTGTGAATCTCTCCAGGAACAAATATCATCACATACTGCACTGTCTGAGGGAAAAATATGCCATCTACAAGACTGTTTTGAGCTTTCAAAGGAAATCTGCTCTGACAAGCTCAATAGATGAGCCCAAGTTTAAATGCAAGATATTCTGTGAAACTCTGGCTTGGAAAATTCCAGCACACAAGAAATCAACCCTTTAGCAAAACTGTTCATTTCTAAAACAGATAAAAGAAAAGAGGGACAAATCACAAACCAGACAGGTTTATGTATTTCAGAAAGAGGTTTGGGGTGTTTCTGTAGGTTTTTTTGTTTTAAAAAAAAACGAAACAAAACACCAGGGAAATTTTGGGGGATCACCTTTTCCTTACATGGCTTAAGGAAGAAAGCTTTTTGTTTCAAAGTAGTACAGAATAAGTGCCAATATTCCTTTAAAGAAGTGAGCCTGATATCGCATGTTTATCAGGCACTCTAGGGATTTGTATGGTGAATACATGCCACATATTTTAGAGAAAAGACACTAATCTGTTTACACTCCTATAAAGCATGCTGCTGTGAGCGTGCATATCAGCAGGCATAGCACATACACCGGCCTTATGAGGCAACTAGGAGGCCCTACATGATAGACTATTGACTACAGTCTGACTTAAATAGCAAATTCACTTTAGACATTGGCTATTTCCTTATTTTCTCGGTACATGTATATAATTAGGAGACTTGTTATCTTAAAAGAAGAAAAAAAACACAGTGAAGGCTTGTTAGGGGGCTGATTTATGTAGAAAGACATACAGAAAGCAGATAATTCAACCTATATTGTTTGTCCTCCAGCCTCACAATTACTGTTTGTAATCAAATTAGGTAAGAGCAGAGGCTGCATCTTCTTGTGCGCTTCTGTGGGACTTAGCATCCTGAAGCCTTGATTAAAATACAGTCTCTTCTGGCTCTTCTAATGTATAAATTAATAATTTAGAAGATAAAATACTACAAAAAAGCTCAACAGCTGTAAGGTGTAATGCACCTGCAAAGAAAGAAATCCATTTCAGATGCCCTTTGAAATGTACTGGTTTGTTAGAGTGGAGTCTGATGTGCCAGGCTTGCATTTTTGCACATACCTGTCATTTCCAACAGCATTTGCTGCTACCCTAACTGAATCAACTCCTTCATTCCTCATCAATGCACACTTTTGTCTGTGAAGTATCAGGCTGTTTTCATGATTTATTTATTTCAAGTCATTTGGTAGTAGCTAGAAAGTCAATAGGTGCATGTTAAAATGATTTTTCTTAATTATTTAAAGCTTCAGAAGATTAAAAAAAAAATCTTAACATGAATTGAGCTTTCACTAAATAATGCTCAAAGAATAAGAACCCCTACAGCCTTTTAAAAAATAAATAAGGGACCAGACAAGCCAACTTTGAGAGTAACCCTTAGAATAACTAAGATTGCTAGTAACAGTCTGCCCCTCTTGATACAGGTTCCTACTGTTGCATATTGAGTAAAAAACCATTGATACTGGTGCACTGACACGGACAGATAAGCAGCAATGAAGATGTATGGCCACCCTCTTCTAGCCTTTGGCATTGAAATAACGTCCCTTGTGTGATTAATGGACGCTGCATTTGTGGAAAGGTGCTGTTATCATTAAGGATTTCTGAAACAATGTCTGTTCCAACATGTTTTTAATGCAGCTGGGGTCAGCACTGAAAAATGTCAGCTGAACACTTGGAACTCCTGAAGCAGCTCCTGAGGGACAAACCGGAGTGAAGATGGAGTTGACATTCAACAGCAAAAGGCATTAAGCTTGGAACTGTAACTCTTTTCCTGGTTTTGAAGGTGGGTGCAGTAAAACAATATAATGAAGATAAACGAAATTGGCTCATAAAGAGTACGCAGAGTGAGACTCTTCTAGTAAGATGAGATAAAGTGTTGTTGAGTACATAAAACGTTATTGCCTAGGAGGACAGAACAGTCTCAACAGATCAAATGCTCATTCTGTTCTACAGAGAAGTATATATTGTCAATCAGAAGTTCCATAAGTTTTATTCCAGATGAGCCAATGAAAGATTTTTAAAGAATGAAAATTTCTTATCTAATACATTTTCTGTTAGAACTTTCTTCTGAGTATAGCAATACCTTTCATATTAAACTGAAGTCTAGACTGTGTAGCATGATGCCAGAACTGATCCAGCAGCAACTTCCTACACAAACCATGCCAGCACAAACAAATTTTAACTTGCTTTCCAAATCATCATGTCTCATGCTTTTTCCAGGAATGTCAGTAGGGAGCTTTATAGAAGAAAATTTGTTTCATACTTCATAAGAAACTTCTAGGATGTCCTATATGCCAACTACTGAACAATTTTAATACCTTGCTTCCAGCAATTTTAAGACCATGAGTCATTTTGAGAGAAGCAAGATGAACAGGATATGGTTGGCATGGTTACCATGTTTGAGATTTCATGAAGCCAAACCTTCCAAATAAGCTGTAGGGTTCTAACAGGATACAGAAACTATTTCCCAGTATGCACAGAAAGAACTTGCCTTTAGGAGAGAAAGAGTTGCTATCAAGCAATTTTTGCTGCAGACAAAAGCCATGATATCCTTTATGTGCACAGTGGGAAGAATCAAACTCAACTCTCAAAGGTGACAAGAATCACAAAGTTACATATAGTTTATCTATGATTAAGTTAGTTGACTTACCCCCACCTGAGACAATCATAACTGGGTTTGCCCAATTATTCATGAAAGAGAAGGTTAATACTACTATAATTGCTGCTACTATTTACCATAGCAGCTAGATATCAAGACTGACCTCCCAGTAAAAGGGTGGGCTCATCACAACGCTCCTTGGTGTGAGCACAGATAAGCAACACACAATGCTGCTACAATGGGCAGGTTGAGCTCTGCCTCCATTTTTAGCTATTACTTTCCTGAACTCGCCTGTGCCCCTTGGAATTCAGATGCATAAAAGGGGGAGAGGCAGGCACAGGATGAAGGTGAAAAAGGTCTCTCCTCCCAGTGCATCCTATCAGATTACAGACGCATGCTCCCACAATATGGAGCTGTTGGCAGAGATGAGCATAGGCTCATCTTTGTGGAGTGGCATATGCTCTCTCCAGCTCCCCACACCTGACATTGAGTCAGAAGGTTACAGACAACCTGTGGTCCTGTACTAAAAATCACAAATATCAGCACCATAGAGCAGGAATGAGAGTTAGAGGATTAAAAGTCCTCTAACCTTCTCTCTTACTCTCTGTCTCAACTCTGTAAACTGGTGTAGTGGGTTAACCTTGGCTAAGCGCCACGTGCCCACCAAGCCGCTCTATCACCCCCCTTTTTTCTCCTCTCCCTCCTCAGCAGAGCAAAAAAGGGAAGGAAAATCAGATAAGAAACAAACACATTTTAATAATAGAAGCAAAGCCAAGCAAATCTGCGTGCAGAAGCAAAGGAAAACAAAGATTTATTCTCTACTTCCCACCAGTAGGTGATGTTTGGCCACTCCCTGGGAAGCAGGGCTC
>JAVSBS010002564.1:15869-47715 GCA_033124195.1 Coracias cyanogaster | reverse complement strand
TCCTCATATCCTGTCGTGGTCGGTCGCAGACATCCGTACCGCCTCCCAAAGGGGAAGGGGATCCAGGGCAAAGCAAGATACCTTCCCACCAAGCTCGTAACACTGGTTACCAGAGAGAATTGATCAGCATCTCCCCGTTGGCTCCTCCCCTTAAGAAAGTTGTAGACTGTGATGAGATCCCACCTTAGCCTTCTCTTCTCCAAGCTGAACAAACTAAGTGACCTCAGCTGCTCTCATAAGCCTTGTCCTTGAGAAATTTTACCACTTCCATCATCCTTCTCTGGATAGACTCTAACAGTCTGATGTCTTTCTTATATTGAGGTGCCCAAAAATCACACAGTACTTGAGATGAGCCCTCATCAGTGCAGTGCAGAGTGGGACAATCACATCCATTGGGCACCTAGCTATGCTGTGCTTGATGCACCCCAAGACATGGTTGGCCCTTTTGGCTACCAGGGCACGCAGGACATACCTTCCAGCCTTTTCACCAGCTTTATTGCCCACCTCTGGAAGCATCCAAGTAACTTCATGTCCCCCTTAAATTGTGGGGCCCAGAACTGCATGAAGCACTCGAGGTGAGGCTGCCTGAACACTGAGTATAGTGTTCATGCAGTGTATAATAATTACCACTTTTAACCAGCTGGTGATGCTGTGTTTGATGCACCCCACTATGCAAACAATCAAGAGCTTCCAGAGCACTCTGCTGACTGACAGTGAGGCTGCTGTCGACCAGCACCTTCAGATCTCTTTCTGCAGGGCTGCTCTCCAGCCACTCCTCTCCTAATTTATACTTGTACCTGGCATTATTCCATCCTGCGTGCAGAATCCAGCTCTTGGATTTGTTATATTTCATGCCATTGATGATTGCCCAATGGCCAAATCTGTCTAGTTCCCTCTGAAAGGCAACTCATCCCTCAAGAGATTAAAGAGCACCTTCCAGTTTGGTATCGTCAACAAACTTGCTAATGGTGCGTTCAACTCCTTTATCCTGATCATTGATAAAAATATTGAACAGAACCAGCCCAAGGATTGAGCCCTGGGGAACACCACTGGTGACTGGTTGCCAATCAGATGGGGCCCCATTCACTGCAACTATTTGAGCCCCCCCTGTTCTGTGAGTTCTTAGCTCAGAACACTGTGAACCTGCTACTCTTCCAGTTACTCTGTCCAGAAGTATATTGTGAGAGATAATATCAAAAGCTTTGCTAAAATCCCCCAAATACATCATGTACTGGCTTCCCTTGGTTAACTTGGTGGATGACCTTTTCAGAAAAGGAACTTAAGCAGAACTTTCCCGTTGTGAACCCATGCTGCCCATGGTTAACGACTGCATTATCTCTCTAGTGTATTTCAATAGCTCCCATAATAACTTTCTCCATAATTTTAGCAGACACTGAAGTGAGACTGACAGGCCTGTAACTACCAAGGTCTTCCTCCTTGCTCTCCTTGAAAATTGAGACAACATTTGCCAACTTCCAGTTGACTGAGACCTCTCTAGACTCCCAAGACCATTGAAAAATAATGGAGGCAGGTTCTACAATGACATTGGCCAGTTCTCTCAGTACCCTGGGATGAATTCCTTTGGGCCCCATAGACTTATACGCATCCAGTTGGAGCAGCAAGTCTCAAACAAGTTCAGAGTTGGCTGAGTGTTTATAATCTCACCAGTCACAATCTTCCAGCACAGGGCTCCAGGTGCCCCAGGGCCCATCATTTGTGTTGAAAACAGATGTAACGAAGGAAATAAATGTCTCTGTTTTGTCTACATCTCTGTTTGTCTGTATAGTGGGTTAACCTTGGCTGAGTGCCAGCTGCCCACCAAGCCACTCTATCACCCCCACTTTTTTTCCCCTCTCCCTCCTCAGCAGAGAAAAAAAAAAAAGCAGGAGGAAAATAAGATGAGAAACAAAAGCAGTTTAATAATAACAGAAGCAAAGCTAAGCAAATCCACATGCGTAAGCAAAGAAAAATAAATATTTGTTCTCTACGTCCCACCAGTAGGGGATGTTTGGCCACTCCTTGGGAAGCAGGGCTCCAAGACGTGTAGCAGTTGCTCTGAAGGACAATGGAACACCCCCCTTCCTCCTCCTTTTCCCTAGCTTTATAGCTGAGCTGATGTCATATGATATGGAACACCCCTTTGGTCAGTTTGGGTCATCTGTCCTGGTTGTGTCACCTCCCAAGATCTTGCCCACCGCACCCCACTGCAGTGGGGTGAATGCTGGAAAGAGCCTTGGTGCTGTGCGAGCACTGCTCAGCAGTAGTCAAAACATGGGTGTGTTATCAACACCCTTTTAGCTCCCAGCACAAAACACTGCACCAGGAGGGCTGCTATGGGGAAAACCAGCTCAGCCAGACCCACTACAACTGGTGAATATTGCTCAGGGCCTGTGTGAGAAAGGACAGTTTGTAGAGAATCAGTGTGTGATCTCAGGAAAAGAAACCCTGTATTTTTGCCTTTTCTCAAACTTGGAAAGTAAAATTATTTTTTTTTAATAAAACTTTTTTTAAACTATAAATTTTAATTTACCTCTTGCAAGATCCTCAAAGGCAGTTTGAATAAGAAACCTTTTCTTTTATAATGCTTGAGGGAGAAGGTGCTATATTTTAAGGAGTTCTTCACAAGGCCACTGACAGCCTTTCCAGACAGAGCTGGACAGGGTTGCACCCCTCATGGCATTGTGCAGGATTCTCCCTGGCTAGTTTCAGACAGGAGGTAGGATGCTATTCACCTGAGCCCTGAGAAATCACAGTCAATTGAAAATGTAAAAAAAAAAAGTTTTCCTATTTATATGTCTAATCCCCTGATGATTCAGCTGCATAGGGAATGAAGGGTTCAGGTGCCTTTCATTTGGTCACAGATTGCCCGAAGCACTCTTTAACAGAGCAAGCCCATTGAGAGGAAAGCCACATTCCCTTTGCCTGGTCAGACACTGAGCCCTCAAAGTGAGGGTCTGTGCAGCGCGAGTCAGACTGTTCTGTCAGATCCCAATATCGGGTTCACAAGTGATCCAAGATGTGTGAAAAGTGAGATTTGTGGCAGAGCCCAACACAAAACGCTGAAAGAGCTGCTGTGAGAAGAAAAGCCACAAAAACTTTACTCATGAAAGGAAGATAGAATCTGCTGTCCCATTTTGATGTCACCTGCTTGGCAGCATTGGTCTCTCTTTGCAGGGCCTAAGGTCACAAGACTTAAGCTTTGCTTTAAGGAAGTCTTTCTGTGAGCATCTTCACATCCAGGTTAGGTCTCACAGAATGGAGCTGCAGCTCTCAGGAGGCTTGAGGGATTTCACAGGTGGCCAACTTAAAAGTCCATATCTTAACAGTGCCCATAGCTCTCTGACTTAACTCCACCCTTTCCCATCTTCTCTGCTGCTGCAGTGAAGCACAGAGGTGATGTACCAAATGGAATGGGGAGCAAGAGTTCTCTAGTCACTCTTCAGCTCAGAAGAAAAGTAGTGGAAACTCATAAATAAATAGAAGTTAAAAGACAAAATGGTTGACAGCAGTTCAGCTGGCACTTTATTCCACTGCTGAAAGTAGAAAATTTGATGGCCTGAGCCACAACATGGACCATAGACCCAGAGCCTCTAGCAAGAACACTGGCCCACCTTCAAATTCCACACCTATGACGGAATAGTGAGGAGGTACACTACCACAGGATATACATGTTTTGAAATCTAAATTTGGTTGTGTGGTTTGTTTTTTTGTGGTGTTGTTGTTTTTTTTTTTTAAATTATTTTACATCAAAAGTATCACTGGTGTTAGTTCACTGATTGAGAAAAGGTCAACCCAAGAATGTTCCTGCCAGGACCTATTTGTCCCAGCTATGTTCCAAACTGGCAGGAAGACAGAAGTAATTAAGTTGGATCAAATAAATCTAAACTGTTCATATAGACAGTAAATAAATCTATGCATTTAGATCCTTTCCCCTAAAACAGCTCCAAAAGGCAGGAAAAGCCAGAAAAGATGAGAAAGACAGAATCAGGCACAGAATGAAAGCCAACAAGAAACAGACTACACGTAATAAAATTTAATACAGTGCAGTTCCCATTCAAATGGACCTAGGAGTTTAATGATGCAGCCTGACTGATCATATCAACCATAAATGAACTGCCCAGCATCACAGATAACACCCTACTCAGCAGGATTAGGAAGCAAATCAGTCACAGCTTTTGTTTGTGCTGTTTTCCTTCTCTTTGCTTGTAGAATGGTTTCTGACAGTGATTTTGCAAGCTCTTCAGGAAAGCTTCTTTTTATTTCTTGCACCACAGTTTAGTCAAGAATGTTAAAGAGGTGGATTAACTACGTGACAGTAATTGGGAAACACCTCAGGATACAAGTTCTGTTCTTCCAAGGAAAAAGGGTTAAAATTTAAATAGCTGATTTTAATGGGACTAGAAGATCAATACCAGACCCCACAGCAAATACTAGTATGTGTAATAAATGAAGAGGTTGCTGCCAGAATGCTGAGAAATGCCACTAGGCACAGGATCTAGAGATCCAAGATGGCTTCAGCACCAGCTTCCTGACCCTCCTGTGAATTAAATGTCAGAACCACTAAATAAAATTATATGTACAGCATCTCTCAAGTTCCATAGAGAAGGCGTGAATCCTTCAGAAAAGATTTGTATAAGTGGATTCCATATAACTACTTGGGGTGAGAAGAGTACAAGAGACTAGTAATTAGAGTAGGAATTTCTCTTGCAGTCATGGGAAACATAAGGAGTGAAGAGATCTCAAAGTCAAAGGATTTTTTTTTTTTAATAGGGAAGAAGCAAGGACACAGACAGGAGACATGATGGTGATAATGAAACCTAGGACAGTGATGATGCATCCTATTAAAAACTACAGGATGAGTTTAAGCATCTAGAATGTAACTGTGTGAGTTGGTACTGAAAACTAAGATAACGATGAGTTCCTGAATTCAAAATAGTTGGTTACCCAACACTTCTCACACTAATGACAGAACAAGTCCTAACATCAAGTTTTAGTTTATTCAACAGGGAAAGGAAAACCAGAAGCTTCACCACTGCTCTGTTTTTCCTACTGAATGAAGAGTTTAAAAGCCTTCAGTTTGTCAGGTGAGATTTCTTCACAGAAAGAAGTGGCTGCAGCCCCCCCTCTATGGACACGCTGCACTGTGCGGCACCACAGTCCATAGGGACTTGCTGTTATGTCTGCTCCAGAAAAAAGGTTTCTAAGCTTTCTGGAGCTTGTTCACACCCACACACTTTTAGCAATGCAGATGTACTTTGGTATGTAGGGATGGCTTGAAGATACCTTAGACATTACTCTTTCCCAGGCTGCAAATTTAAAATTCTTAAAATACAGGACTTTAAGTGAAATCTGTAGCACTGTTTCCTGCAGGATCCAGGCTGTCCTGGAAAGTTTTCTTCTCTGATATGGACTATTTCTAACTCTGAGAGGCTACAGATACAAACAGCTGATAAACCTTTTCTAATTATTTCATACTGACATACTTTCCATTTCTGTATATTTTCCCCTTCTTTGGTGAGCAAGGCAAGAGAAACTGTTCTGTTTCTAGCTGTCTTCTCCTTCATCAATAGCCAAGCAAAGAATTAACTCAGGAACACAAGGCATTGTTAAGCATCTATCATTAAATTATTCCCATTATCCCACAGAAGCTCTAACTTTATAATAATCTTCCCTGCCTTAAAACCTTGAAAAGTTTCTATTTTCACCCTTCAAGCAATATTCCATTTTTTCCCCTGTTTTAGTAAGTATAATTACCATCTCAGTCCCATCTTACACAACTAATCTGTCAGTCATTTAGTACCATTCAAACATTTGAATACTGGCATCCTTGGATGCACATTCATAGTAATTGATACCAGCTATTTTTTCTTCTCTGCCAGTCTTAACTTTCAATTGTACAAGAAGCATTTACATACTGGTTTCCTTGTGCAGCATGTATTTGATACTATAGAAAAACTGGACCACAACAGGCAATAAGGAGGAGGCAAGATTTTTTTCACTGCATTTAAAACTGGCTGCAGCGGATGCCTTTTTTAGTCCTTGGAAGATTGATGATTCCATTATTTGTGGTACTCAGCAATAAATCTCTGAGTTTAGGCTAAAGTGAGCACTTTTCCCTACTTTGCGTCTTCCATTACACTGTTATTCATCATGTTTAATCATTCATTTACCTCTGACTGCTACTGCACTTGGGGAGGACTGGCACATTATTGATTTTTGACTTTTACCCTTTAGAAGTTGGGTAAAGGGCTTTGCAACTGCTTAATCAAAAGTGACACGGCCAGGGCAGGGGAGCTGCAGACCTTGGGAAATAGCAGCTAAACAACACGTCAAGTTATGATGAAATGAAATTAAGAGTCAACAAAGAAAGCAAATTATAATAAACTGAAAATTCAAGTGGACACCCCCAGGAGACAGAAGAGTACAAAGCACTCCTCTGCCTAGCAAAACACATTTCTGGGAAAGAGGAGACTAAGATTAAGCAGGAAGATTTACAGCTTCAAATTCTTACAAAAAGAAAAATGCAAAGCTATGTTCTGTTTCAGAAGTGTCAGATAATGTCATTTGCCTGAAGTGTATTCTCAGTTGCTTATAAACCATTTTTTCCTCAAACGGAGTGTCACTTCAGCACCCCACTAGCAAGCATGCAACAGGAGTAACACACAGTGTAATATTTTCATAGCTGTCTTGTTTTCTGCTCACCAGAAAACTGAGAATTTTAAGGAAGCCAAGAGAACCAAAGAATATGCAGATAAGCCCCTAACTTCTGCTACAGTATCTAGCAAATTACACTATAAACAAGAGCTGTAAGTATAGTTACTTCATATTAAGAACATGGTTACATGTCATCTTACAGTAAATCCCAATGGTTTATCCTGCATTTCAGATATCCATAGCCATGTAAATGCAATCACGTTCTGTAACCTTCATCATAGACAACTCAGAGCTGCTGTGGAAAAGCAGCCATCACAACAGACAAGCCTGAGTCCATTTCTTATTTTACAGATCTTGGCTCAAATGAGATAAGTGAATGAAACTAAGACAAGTTCTTAAACAAGGTTGCTCATGTTCATAGCTCTTGTCTGAGCTGTAGCGTGCACACATTATCTAGGATAAGAGTTCGCTAACTCTCACTGCACATAGTGGTATTGGCGCTCTTATTCTGAGTCACAGTTTCCAAATGACTTCAACACAAAAGAATAGACTGAGATATTTAAATACTTTCCCTCCTGTGGCAAGCTTTTGACTTGTCGACAACATGAGCTGACTAAAAGGTACCATTGCCCACACAAAACATAACAGCAAGATGACCACCATAACATGAATGAGAAAAATTATTCAACTTTCCAAAAATGCTTAAATTTTCTTAATAATTAAGGGAGTCTTTGTTAAAAGATCTTTGCTTAGAAGCACAATTCAAAATTAAATTTTCCACTAATACCAACCTTCTCCTGTTGGTCTTGGGTATTAACAGACTGAAATTTAGAAGCGCTAAGTACTTCAGCAAACGTAATGGAAACCATACATGCTGAGCACTTCTGAAAGACTAGTGTCTTTCGCTCAGATTTTCTGTTGTCATCTCCAACTGGTGATTAAAATAATACATTTTGGCAAAGGCCACTGCAAACTTTCTAGTAGAAATTATTTTGTCATGTGAAATGGGAATACGCAGGGTGTATCATCCACAGCATGGACAAGTAGTGCTGGTATGTAAGGCTGCATTATTTAGTGGAACTTTTGTTGCCCAGCTACATTAATTGAATGGAGACCATAGATAAACTGTTCATGAAAGTAAGCTGATCTTTTAAAATCTGATAAATGTCACAAGAAGATCAGGAAAGGAAAATCAATAACAATGAATCTTTAAACATAGTATGCATAAGCCTCTGCATACGTGCAAACACCGTGGAGTAACTTGCCTGGCCAGATTTTCATAAAGATACTCTCAAGAAGACTCTTGAGAATATTCTCAATAATATTCTTGAGAATATTATTCTCAAAAATAACTACTCTTCTGACACTATGGGGCAAGTACTGCCATTTTATTGCAGTTCTTGTGGAGCACACTACGCTGCAATAACAGAACACAATTATTTCCCTATTATATTTAATAATTAGAGTAAATTGAAGCAAAATGCTCAGTGCTCACACCGATCAGCATCAGTAAATATCAGTAATGCCAGTTTAATGTGGACTGCTATTTTGTATTTAAAATGTTATTTCTTAGTATATAAGTAGTAAAGCCTTTTGATTTATTGGGTTTTGTGCAAGTGATTTAATTTAACCTTTTTTTAAGGAGAAGGATAGAGCATAGCTGAGCTGGTCAGCACATATTTCCTTTTTCAGTGGGTGACTGTTTATTTTTCCCATAAAACTTGACCACTGCTATCCCAGTAGTGACCTAGAGGATGGACATATGTGACTCACCAAATGCCAGTCAGGAACCTCATCTATGCAAAGCTGTCAACAGCCTCCTGAGCACAGGCGAGGTTTCTGGCAACTGCTTTGTGATGACACTGATAATTTGGCTCAGATGACAGAAACTGCCCAGCATTCATAGTGCCGAATACATTGGCAAGGATCAGTTCCACGTAGTGTGGGTCATCTTCATGATCCTCAGATTTTCCCAAATGGGCTCCCTACTGCCCACTAGAGGGAAAGGTGGTAAAGTCAAACATAGAACAAGCAACGGGCTTCTTTAAGCAAACAAAAGTATGTTTGTGGTCTGTTGCTTGCTGTTCTAGGACAAATAACATGTCACCACCACTTTTTTACATCATTATCCTACACTGTCAGTCTCTACACAGTGGCTGAACACTGAGCCTCTGGAACTGCTGTACTCCAGACAAAAGCTCTTCAAAATTGTCTGGCTTAATTCTTTGATTCCCTGTTGCTTACCTCCTTAGCTTCTTTCACTCAACATCAAACATAGTTTGAAAACAAGAGCCAAAGCTATTTGCCTATATGACTTATATTGAATATTCACCATTCTGGTTCAATTTTAATGATTGACATGATTATAGCTCCCAGAAATCAGTTCCCTACACAGCCTAAAAGTCTGAAAAGAGCAGCAGCAAAATTAATGGAAACCAGGAATGGCAATAATGGAAGCTTGTTAGTTACTTAGACCCTAGAGACCTTGAATTCCACAGTTCCTGCTTGGCATCGTGCAGTGAATCATAGAAACATCCAGAGAGAACAAAACTGATGATGGAGTACACTGCATCATACAATACCTGCTCTGACTACTAAGCAGTTAATTCAAACGAGTGCAGAGGTTTGAGGATGTAACACAAAGTATCTAAAACCAAAAGAATAAAGTGCTGGCTTTAATAAAGCAGACATATTTCAGTGTGACAGTGCTAAATCATTATACTCAGAACAAGTAAATTCCACTACTACACCAAACAGAGAAGACCTCACAGATAACAGGAGAAAGGCTGTCTCTTGAGAATTTTTAACCATAGCTCGAAGATTAAATAGCCAGAATAATGGTATATCTGGTTCTCAGTGCCCAGAAGAATATTAACTGGTTAGGAAAATTTATTTAAGCAAACAGGTACATATCTAATAAGGGCAAACAGAGAGCCTCCTATGTTACTAATGGAGGAACTATGATGTGGGTAGGTGCTCTTAGAGAAGATGTAGTGCACATTTTTATTGCATTTTCACTGGCTATACACATATGCTTTTCTTGAGTCCAGGGCATGCTGATGCAGACTCTGGCATGCAGCTTGGAAAAAGAAAAAAGAAAAGCTCATTTTGGCAACAGGAGGCCTTCCTGAAAGCAGAGTAACTGAACTCTGACACTACTCAGCATCTCTGAATCAGCAGAGGCCATTCAACCTGGCATCTGCACAGCAAAGCTAATCACACTCTGTGTTTAAAAGCTGGGGTAGACAGTGAGATGAATTAGAAATCTGAATTCTTAGCAAGTAGAATAGGAAAGCATTGGTAAGTTAAGAAAAGCCAAAACTTTCCAAGGATTCCTTAGATCAGAAAAAATGGAGATGTTTGCTTTGGAGTTTTAACTCTCCACCCAGTAGACACACATTCTTCCTTAGTTGTCAAAACAAATACATTGCTCTCCTAACACCTCCAGTATTTAAAGTTTACTTTGCTTTGCAAATCAATTATTAAATCTTCTCTCTCATGAAAGACACTTCCTTTCCAGCATTTATTCCTCATTTATAGCACTATAAATGAACTCTTTTATAAAACAAGCAGTATTTCCAATAAGGCAAATTAGCTGAGATAGGTAAATCACTGAAACTTACTGACAAGAAGGTTTATGAATAATTAAGTAGCTGATATACAGCTGCATTACCATGAGCCTCTTACTCAGACTGCCATATTTCTCAGCATGACACAGGCAAGACTTTGTTTCTGTAGTATAAAGAGACTCTTAATTAAATCTTCATTATTCAGTGTGCCAAGATTTATCCTCCTTTATATGAGAAGGATATTTATTTACTGCTGAAAAATGTTCATTTTCTGCTTAAATTCACCAGATTGCTGATGGGATTTCCTAACAATTCTTTGTTGTTTCCAACTTCTTTAAAACAGTGCTGCATATTCTTTAGGTAGAAATTAATTGCACTAGCTCCAGTCTTCAGAGTAGTCATCTGAATATATCCATTTTAACACATTGTTAGTATGTTGGAGTGATCTTAACCTGCAGTCATAAAATTCCACATAATTGCCCGTGTCTTAATGACCCCAGGCTTTGAATACAGTCATTGGTCTTTGCACACTGCCTGTTACTTTTAGTGCTCGAGTATTGACACTGTATCTCTTTTAGGTTCTTTGCAGCTCTTTAATGACTATGCCAATTAATAATGCATCATTCTCTCTCCTCTAGCTAATTTTAATTGCTGTAATTTATGTCCCCAGACAATTCTTGTACTACAGATGTAATCTATACCACCATGACTGAATTAGAAGATCACACTTTCAAGGTCCTTAGCAGATAAACAACACAATTTCAAGTTCATAGACATCATCTACAATTGACATCAATTACTGTTCAAGGAAGCAAGTCATGACACTACAGGTAACAAACAGATCATTTTTATGTTCTGGAGCAGGGTGGACTTCATCAGCAAGGCTTTGACAATTAATTACAGCTTCACAGATAGTACTTTATGCAGACACACAGATACTTTGAAAGGGAAAAATCCACCTAAAATTAGCAAAGATACAGGCTCTGCACTTCAACAGGGCGAGGCCTATACTGCTACACATATTCTCAGAAATGTATGAATAACACCTTTGAGCTAGTATTAGGTCATGGCATAAACACTCTAGGTCCTTGTCTAAAGCCTGAGACAATGTATAAGATGAACTTCAGCTTTTTATTGAACCAGATTTGCAAAGCTCATGGGTACAAAAAAAAAAATCACACAGAAAAAAAAGATGTTTATAACTATCTGAAGTGCTGGGGCCTGAGCTGTGGGCAAGTCACAACCTAGCAGAATGTTTGATTTTTCCTATCGGCTTTGTGTTCCAGAGGCAGAACCTGGCCCACCTGTGTCTCTGCCAGGTGGTCATGGTTGGGGTGGTGGGTGAAGCCAGGGCTACTTTAACAAGAAACTGATGAGTCAGAGGAGCTTCTTGTTCAGTGTGACTTCTGCTGGGGCTGGTTGTATCTTTCTGAGCTCTTGCAGGGGTGTCCTTCCATGTGAAGGGCCACTGAGGAGCCATCTCTGTCTGTTGTGTCCAGCAGGCGATGCTGGCACCACAGCGGGCAGTGGAGGAGCTGGGCCCACAGGAATTTATGGCAGGACTGTCTGAAAGAAGCCTTCTGAGGGGCTGTTGCTGAGTTCAGTGTTGGCCTGTGTGATCAGGCCACTGACGGCAGCATAAAATGATGATGGCTGAACTGGCACAACAGCAGAGTAGGCAACACAGCAAGAATGATGCTATTTTTTTTTTTAAACTTTATTTCAGGGCTTTAGCCAGAAAGCACAGGTATCGCTGTTTCTGTTAGACTAGGTTTTGGCCGTAGGTGGGATCGCGTGTGCTTTAGCATTCATAAAACCTACAGTGAGGAACTGGAAGAACAGGCAAACTCTGATACATGTCTGAAGCAATACTGACATTTTTATGTACTGACTCCATTACTTCAGGCAAAGTTATGAGGATGAGCCGTACTTCAGGAAAAGTGGGCTCCTAGTGGCTATTCATGCCAGGACTGACCTTGAAAAATTATATACTGAGGCCTGTTGCCTTCAATTTTTCAGTGACCGAGGGTTGTAGAAAGCTATATTGGCCATGAAGCTTGTTGAGATCACCAAATTCACTTAATTCTTATAATAAGAAGAATTATAACAATTATAATACTAAGCTAGTTCATTACCCTGCAGTGCCACCTAGCCTCCTCATCCTTTGGAGAGCAGGAAGTATGACGTGAGTATTTAGAAAGATAAAACCTACTCAGAAAACATTCATGTAATCTTTTCCCCTCTTTGTTTAAAGGTACAGTAATTCAGTTTTCGCCAGAAGTCTGAAAATTGTTGCCCTGATATTAACCAGTGGAGGAAAAAAATGGGAGGGATAGAGATTATTTGTCTTCAAAATGTTAGTTCCTTTTTCAATGCAGGTATTGCTCATAACTGGTAAGAAGGAAGCCAAGCTGCTGCATGACTAAATATTTTAACAGTCTGATTCATCTGAAACTGATTCAGAGACTATTGATAGTAGTCCTGTCAGGAGCTGCCATCCCTGTGGTGAATTTGGAGTGGTTAGTGGCATACCAGTAGTGCTTTGTGGCATTTCATAGCATTCACGAGTTAAAAGTATGTGGGGAAGTGAAGGCAGCAAATGGACTTCTGCTGGGATGCTGATATTAACATCTCTGCTGCCTGAAGAAGTCACGAAGAATTGGCTTCTGTCCGTGGGTGGTCCCAGGGCAGACTGCTGAGAGGAAAAATAACCCTGGGAAATGGGAATAAAAGCTCTGCTGCCTGCCCTACCCATGCATGCCTTGGGGAGCCAGGGCTGCTGCCCTTCTGTTCCTCCTTCTTCCCTGATTCTTTATTGAGAAGTTGGTGTGTTTGGGTTTGGAGAGTAGCTACCACAGGATAGCCCCATGTTTCATGGGGAGCAGTGGTCCTGGAATTGGAGGAAGAGATTGAGACATTAGCAAGGATGCAGAGTGGGAACAGCATCCCAAAGTCAGGTTGGATGCAAGAGGTTAGTGAAGGGTAAGAAGCATGTCCTTACATCCATGAACTCCACCAACTTTGTGAGACACCTTTGTGCCTCTCCCAGCCTCTCTGCCCTACATGCCTGTTGAATCTTCTCCATCATTGTTGCAAGACGGGATTGTTTTTTCCTCACCCTTTGGGTGGCTGGGTTCACAGTTTTGCTTGCTGTTGAGATAATGATCTGACATCAGTGTTACAGGATTGTTGATAAGCAACGGGGAAAATAAATTCAAATAATACATTTCTGACCAATACACTTCCAAGACATCTGTGATAGCTTCTGCCTTTCTAAATAACAAATGTGTATAATCTGATGCTTTGGGGTGTGGTAGCTCTGTAGAAACAAACACACAGCTTTTTGCTTTGGCACCGTCAACAAGAATCTCCCTGCATTTAGACTTGGAAGAGATAAGCACATGGGTCCTTTTTTGAAAGACTGCAAGTGGTGACTAAACCAGGGGCCACTGGTGTCAACAAAAATAGGCAGAAAATGGAAAGTGTGCACTGCCACAGGCTGTCTTTGTGCAGTGGGTTCTTTCTATTAGTTTGCTATTGCCAAGTAAAACAGCAAACGGAGCTCAACGAATGTGGGTGGGATGGGACACCATTACTGGTTTATTTGGTATGGATTTCGGCTTACATCATAAGCAGTATTCAACAACATCAGGAGCCAGATTGTGCCATGTGTACCACAGCAGGCTTATGAAAATTTGGGGGTGGGAGGAGTGAGGGGAAAAAAAAAATCTATTGAGTTCCATCTCCAAACCCTGCTAGATTTTCTTCTTTATCAGCAGATGTTCCTTTACTTATATATGAACAGTTTTGTTTGAGAAAGTGCTGCAGTGGGTTTTGGCTTGACTATACAGACAACTGTCTGTGTACATGTCTAATGGTCAGCCACAGCCTATCTGCTCATATAGATGACGTGCAAGGGCCTGTTTTGGCCCTCTGAGTATGTCTTACAGAATATATTGGGTTAAACAAAACCTGTCACTAAGCCTTGTAATGCTGTAAAATGCTATCCCACATTCAGAGATCCCCTGAATCAACTTAAGGGTCTACCACTGAAGCCATACTCTCTTGTTCTGAGGGAAGGAGCTGCTCACTCTATGTATCTAACTGAACAAGGTACTCCTGGGGAGTTAGAGAGCGACCATCTTTGCTTAGGCATGGATTGGTCTCTCAGCCTTTAAAATTAGGGGTTAAAACTAGTGAAAAAAATAACTCAACTAAAACTGGCACGGGTGGTACCTATGTATGATGCTGGTCAGTAGAGCGGATAGTCTTGAACCTATCAGAAGACACTGGTAGATGCACCTGCCATCAGATGTGGTGTTTAGTGTGTTACTCGAGAAGCTAAAAGGTTCCTTGTGTTGTCTGGATGCTATAACAGCCCCAGAGAATCACAGCATGCTGTTGTATCTGCAGGCTAATCATCTAGCATGAACAGCAAGTAAAATAAGAAAAGGGAATAAAGTTTTAGTATTCTGAAAAAGAAAACCCCAACACTCAACCACAGTGATTTGTAAATAAATTAATACAATCAAAATAAAGACAGTGGAGCTCTTGTAATTACTAGCCACTGTTACTAAGCTGTGAGGCTAGCTTGCAAGTTGCACTTTACTTTGCACATACAATTAAGAAACTTAATGGAAAAGTTAAAAATTAGGATCAGTTTTGAGACCCCTTTCAATGTTTTTGTGATTTCTTGGTTTCCCTTAGGTTCTATGAAAGGACTGTGAAGAGAGGCTTAGGGATGGAATAAGGAATACCTGAATTCTGTGAGTAAGTTGTGATGTATACGTGCACCTCTTTACTCAATATCCTGTACCGCTAGAGTTGAGAACTTGTCTAGAATGACAGGAATGCAGCTATGATGCAGCTGCAGAATATGATACTCAGCTGGACTGAAAAAGAGACCTAACACCTGAGCATCTAATGCCTGGACGCTAATCGATAGGCAGCTTTGAGGGTGCTGGAACAGTGTAACTTAGCAGCTAGGGAACATATCTAGGAGCAAGTGCCCAAGCTCACATCTCCTTTCCTGTGGATTGACTTCACCCAGAGTTAAATGCTTAAATTGCTTTGGGCATGGAGTCCAAGGCTATTGCATCCTTTGCTGTGTGGTGAGCAAGAAGATTGTAAAGTGCCTACACTAGCTCTGTAATCTGAAGGTTCGGGTGCGCTCCTTGATGAGGTGAGGTTTAAATATGCAGGACTAAGAAAGCTCAGGTTTTCAGTTCCCTGTAATCATACAAACAGCATTCAGTGACCTCAGTGGTGTATTTTTGAAGGAGCTTGGTCTTTTCTTCTGTCTTCAGCTGCCAACATGTAGTAGGGGGGATCAGAGCACATCAGGCAGACCAAGTTATCTGGGGGTATTATGTGCCACCATACTGATTTGTTGAGTCTCTGTCAGATTGCAATAGGAGTAAAGAACCACAGTCCCTTGGATGGGGTAGTTTGGGGCGTGCTCAGCAGAGGGACAAAGATTGTCCTGGTCCAAGAAGACAACAGCTTAGACATATTCAGGGTTAAAGCAGCTGGATCACAGCTTATGATGTCAGTTCCTATCTCCTCCTTTACAAGCATCACATGGCACTTTGCTTCAGTTCTCTTTGGTCCTGACCATACAGTGATTTGCTGTTTGGCTGAAGTCAGGTCACTTTGCTGTCCCATACCTCTGTGAAACAGGGTTGATGATGTATCTTTTCTCTTGCTCTTCACCTATACCTTCTCTTTAAATGACCATCTTTCATTGAGTAGGTGCAATTTTCTCCTGTGTGTTCATATAGTATCCAATAGCTTGGGACCCTGCTCCCCTCTGCAGCTTCTAAATGTTGTTATAACATAATGCAAATAAATAAGCTGAAGATGTTGCTGATGGAAAAACCCTCTGCTCAGCTCCTCAGATGTTTAACACAAATTACTGTCTACTGTCTCTCTGAACTGCAAGCAATGGCTGTTATTCAACCATTATTGTTTGTGCTGTGAATTTGTAATAATAATAATAACCAGTTGCCTAATCCTTAGAATCAGAGCGAACATGAATATTCAGCATTTTCATCCCAGTTTCCAGGTTGACAGTCTCTATGTACATTGCTTGGAGGCTCAGGGGAGACCATATTGCTCTCTACAACTACCTGAAAGGAGCTTGTAGAGAGGTGGGGATTGGTCTGTTCAACCAGGTAATAAGTGATAGGGCAAGAGGAAATGGCCCCCTTTTGCACCAGGAGAAGTTTAAATTGGATATTAAGAAAAATTCCTTCACTGAAAGGGTTCTCAAGCCTTGGAACAGGCTGCCCAGGGAAGTGGTGGAATCCCCATCCCTGGAGGTATTTTAAAAATGTGTAGACGTGGCACTTAGTGACATGGTTTAATGGTGGACTTGGCGGTGCTGGGTTAATGGGTGGACTTGGTGATGTTAAAGGTCTTTTCCAACTGAAATGATTCTATGATTCTATACTCCTTTGGGGCCTGCCCATAGCCCAGGAGCACAATTTCAGCCTAGCCTGGGACCCTAAATCCCTGCCCCAGTGATGCCTGCCCCAGTGGTGTAGGTAGGGTGCTGGTCTCTAGCTCTGCCCTGCTGGGCTCAACCTAGGGGCTGATGTCCCTGCTTGACTTTAGACTTGCCTTATCCTTATGAACTTGCCTGATGATCTGGACTCTTGGCTGAACATGGTGGCCACCTCCAAGCCTGCCCTATGCGTCTCACTTACGGGCTGCAGGCCAGGGCCCTGGATAGTGAAGTCCCTGCCCTGCCAGCCGATGTTATTGCACTCAGGTCCCCATCCCTTTAGGAGCTGCCAGCCTTCATTGCTCCCTGACAAAGAACTTAATATTAAGAAGTTGGGAAGTGTAGCTGCGATGAAAAGGGAGACAAAATGCAAAATCAAGAGTGACTCTATGAGGAATTCAATGCAAATATTAAGTTTGGTTCCCACAACTACTAACATGCATCTAGCTTTCGGCTAAAGATCCCCACAATGTTTGATAAAATCTTTAAAATTGCTGAAATTTGTCCGTTCTTTCCCTTTGTGGTGCAATCTGAAGTTAAATATTTCACCTATTGCCTTACACAGGGCAAAGCACAAGCCCTCTGCCATCGCTGGCATCCTGTGCTAATTTACTCTCCCCATTTTTTGCCATATCCCGCGCTCAAGTCAGACCAGACTCAGTCAGCTCCTTGGTATAGGCAAGTTTCTTGGGTAGAAGTGGGATAAAACTTTGAATCAAAACACCTCCTCTGACACTTGGAATAAGGCTGCAAAGCTCCAGCACCTATCCAAGAGGTGATTTATTGCTGTAGATGGAAGGAGGGCAATGCTACTCTTCATATTCTCGAATATCCTCCACCAGTCTCAGGGACCTGAAAAAATACAGTCTCTAGTTCTTAAAAGGCCCTTTTATACTTCCGTTAAAAAGAACAGCCTTGCCTAATGTACTCAGAATGGGATAATAATGACAACTTGACGTGGGCAAAAGCCCTATGTACAATCCAAAATGACAAGCTGTCGAAAAGTATAATGGACTGCCAGGGGTGGTGTACCTGATGTGGAGACAAGACCATTACGTGTCTTGAAGTTTAAGCTGGGCAGCCCCACTGAGACATGCTTGAAAGCCCCATTGTCTACCAGGTTGCTAAGAAGCCTTTGAAAGTACATGAGGGTAAGTCAAGGAAAGGTGTTAATTTAAACTAGAATTCCTGAATAGCGACACAAATAGACAGACCCTCAGATACAACCATCATCTCTAATACGTCCATTAGTTCTCTCTTGCACTGCTGTTCTTTTGTCCTTGTCCCCAGCGGAGTGTCACAGCACTGTTTACAGCACCCAGCTTTTGTGACTGGGACATGGAGGAGGTGGCTGAAGCTCTCAGCTACTGCCTCGGTTGATGTACCAGGTAATTGCTGAAGGTTGTACCTGATTCTTGCTTGTCTAATCCATGTTGGATGGTGGTATTATTTTCCTTTTAACCCTTTTCACCTCTTTCTTAATCTAAGAACACATGTAAGGCCACATTGTCTGCTTCAGACAGTGATCCTTGAAGATGAGCAGTTACTGGTGCCATGAATAGTAAATGTGGATGACCACAGGTAAACACAAATCCCTTTGAAAGCAGTGCTAGGGGTGTGAAGAATCTGAGAAAATCGTGCTTTGCAGCGGGCAAGAATGAATGTGTTGTCTAGCTTTAGGCGTGTGTATGGGGAAAATGTGTGTTTCTGCTATGTCCTAAAAGTAGCATAAGTAGTTAAAAGAGAAATTCAAAACAGATCCCAAAGCTCTAGTTCCAGCTGCTTGAACTGCCAGTAGTAAGAAGAATCTCCCTTTTCCTTCATATTTGCGATTCATTTACATTTTAAAGCTTTTACAGGGCAAGACATGGAGCCTAGTGCCTGTTGGCAGCGGGGCTGTCTGCAGGATTGTACTCACTCACCTGAAATGGAACAATTCATTTTCTTGACTGGAATCAGCCTGAGCTGTTCATGAAATGCTTCAACACAGCTCCGAGCAAACCAAGCGGTGTAAAGAGTTTATGCGACTGTTAAAAAGCTTATACTAATGTTAGGCCATTTGTATTCAGACTGATCTGGAGTTTAGCGTAAGTGGCCTAGAATAGAATGGGGTAGAAGAAGGAACTTTCAAAGGATCACTGAAACACAGATGAGGCTAAGTGACCATGTGGAACAACTTCTTTCCATGAGGGGGAAGAAAAGGGAGCCGAGGGCAACGACATTTGTAATGTAGTTGCGGTTATGTTTCGAGTTAGGGGGAGTGAATACATACAGGTCTTAATGTGCAAGGGATGTTTCCTGTGTCATCTACAGCCAAAGTCCTTTAAATAACAAATGCACATTTAGACAGGCTTTGATCTCTTGAAGCAACAAGCTTTTGGTTTTAATTGTTTTCTTTCTATCTCTAAAATTTAGAAGTGGAATTCTGGCCTTAATTTATAGATTTTTTTGGTTTTTTTTTTTTTTTTCCCCCCACTGGATGTAAAGTTAGGGCGTGAATGATGGTGCTTAGCCTCGTAATCTTTAAATCGATGATGGGGCCTCAGTCTGTCCCCTGAGCAGCATCTGGACTCGGAGATGGTAGGGAGGAGGAGGCACCTTTTCCCACCTGCACACACTGCTCCTGCAGGCCCAGATCATTAATGGCACCAAACGGGGAAGCTGGTGGGTTGGAGGGCCAGGGGGTGGTTGGGGTGCTGGCCCAGCCCCTGTGCCATGTGTGTGGAATGGCCTAGCCCACCCATGGAATGACTAGCCTGGATGAAATCACTGTGCTGGAGTCCCTGTTAGGTCGCACCCTGTCACACCCAGGGCTGAGCCATGGCTTTGCTCTGTCAAAAAGCAAATGCATGCTGCTAGAGCAAGGCAGTGCTGGGGCTCCTATGGCACTGGCTGGAGGCAAAGTTTCATGTTTGGCTCTGTCGGGCTGGCACTCAGCTAGGCGGGACGTGGGCTCCGTTTCCTTCCATGATGCCTGCCGTCACTGCAGATCCTCCTGCACGACCTGTAACAAGTCGTTTGCAAGGCCGCAGCTCTATGACCTTGCCCTTCCGCTCCCGACAAAGGGAGGTGAGCCCTTCTCCCGGACGGGATGGTTCCCAGGCGGCTGAGGACAGGGTCGGGAAGGGCTGGGCCATGCTGGGCTTTGCTGATGTAACGAGCTCCCTGCAATTTTCATTCAGATCTGGTTGGCTGTGAGCTGGCAGAGAGCCTCAGATACGCCTCCAGCTCAGATGAGGTCATCTCTGCTTGCTTTCCTTTTTTTTTTTTTTTTTCTTTTTTCGGGGCGGGGGGTGCTGCTTCAGAAAGAGTCTGCGGTGATGTTCCAGGTCAGCGTGCTCATTCCCCCCCCCAGCAAATCCCTGGCTGCAGGAACCCCCTTCTTCCCCCGCCTCCTCTCAGCTGCACGCTTCCCCAGCACCATCGCAGACCCTGCTCTCCCCTTAAAGAGAGAGGAGGAGCAAAAGGAAGATGAATTTACCGCAGCGGATTTTATGATTGCCTCTCGCATCCGGATCAGAGGGGAGCGTTTTGCGGGCGAGACATCGCAGCGCTGCCCGGCTCTCACACGAGTGTCAAGTGGCTCCAGGACGGAAGAAACTCCAGACCCTGCCGCTGCCATAAGTCAAACTCTTCGCCCTGCCCAGTCGCTTCGTCCCTTCCCCGCCCTCTCACCGTGCGTGCCGTGCAGAGATGCATCCAGCCGGCAGAGGACGGGGTAGGTCCCCCCGGCTGCCCGTCAGCGGGGGCTGCCCGGCTCGGGACGAGCCGATCCCGAAATAAGGGCTGATCCTGACCGAGAGCTGAGCACGCAGAGCTGGGGGGGCCCGGCCCCGCACCGTGCCTGGAAGCATCTCCCGCTCGGCGTCTTCCTCCCTGCGGCGCCCGGTAACCCCGCGCTATCTCCCGCGGAGAACTGCCCGCTAACTTCGCGGCCGGCTCCGCCGGCGCGGCTGCGGGCGGGATGGGGGTTGCAGCATCCCCGCTCTGCCCCGGGGGCAGCCGGCCCCTTCACCTCCCGCCTGCCGCTGCCGGGCCCAGCGCTGGAGCCTCTCTGGCACAGCCTCTCCGCGATGTCCTGCCAGGGGCGGAGAGCCCTCCCCGGAGCGCCTGAGTGCGGGCACGGCGGACGGCTCCCGGCGGGCCGAGCCCCGGTGCCGCGGAGGGCTCCCGGCAGGCTGAGCTCCGGCGCCCCGGGCGGCTCCCGGAGCGCCGGCACCACGGACAGCTCCCGGCTGCCGGAGCCGCAGCACCACGGACAGCTCCCGGCTCCGCCGCCGGGCTCTGCCCGCCGAAGCGACACCGGCGGCCGGCTCCGGACCTGCTCCGTGCCTCGGCGCTCCGCTTTACTGCGTGTTGCTGGCGGCCCTCCGCTGTAGCGGCGCGTCACGCTGCCGAGAAGGACGCCGAGAGATCCCCCCGTGCCGGCCGCCTCTCTCGCGGTGCCGGAAGAGAGCTTATCTTCGGGCTCGGAGTCTGTTTGTCTTGTGTGGATCGGGATTTGCAAGCTTGGACGGCGCCTGGTTACACGAGTGTATGAGTCTACAGCCCCCGAGGTGTGCTACAGAGTTAGGAAGAAACCTCGGATCTGTCACGCTGTGGAGGGGTAAAATAAACCTTGTACAACCAGCAAGCCCACCCAAGCCTTCCTGCCTCCCAGCGACCAACTTTACCCCCCCCCCCCCCAAGCGCAAGAATTCCCTCCTTTCCTCCTCCAGGTTCCTTCCTTCGGAGACTGTAGGATGAGGCATTTCCTTCTATCCAGCTAAGGGCAAAAGCATACCCCGAGGGCAGCAACACACATCTGGCAGGGCCTGAAAGGTTTGAATCCAGCCTCTGCTGCAATCAACAATGGCAAATGAACCGGTGATTCTGAATGTTTATGACATGGTGAGTATGAAAGAGTACTGATTTGGGAGGGGGGCAGCTGGGCCGGGTGGGAATTTGTACTTGGAGGCAGGCAATATATGAAGAGGAGCCAAGCACAGATCCCCAGAGAGGCTGATCCGCACCTCTCAAAACTCCTCATCCAAGCATATCATCCTCTGGCTCGCAGGGACAATGCTGACTCCAGTTTTTTACTTTGAAACGTGTAGCATATTAGGCCAGATTACATGCAGAACTGTGCCTGATTTTCTGCAGGAAACAGCACAGGGTGAGGGAAGGAATTCTTAATTTCCAGTGTCCCAGTTAAGGAAGGAGATGTGATCACCTCTCTTTTCGTTGGAGATAATCGTCCTTTAATTTTGAGTGAGCAAGCACTGGGGGAAGGGGTCAGGATTTCATCCAGGGAGGAGAAACATCTGTAATTGCAGTAAGGACATAGTTTCTAGGCTAATAATCTGGATCAGTCCCTCATATGCAGAAGATTGTACTTAATAATTTTCTCTGAAGGTTAATTGCAACAACAGGAGTAAGAAGTTGTCTGAACTGGTGATGTTTCAGCACAGGGAGTTGAACAGGGACATGCTGCTCAGCAGTGTTTCCTTAAAGTTCACAGCATACCAAGTGGCTTTCCGTGCCCTCCTCTTGCCAGGGGAAATCAGAAGATCCAAAGAGAAGAAAGCTTGGCACAACCTGTTTGCTTTCTCGTCCGACAGAGGCATGTTCCGATGAGGAGCATTTTTATGATGATTATGTACTTCTCCTCCATTTTTTGTTTATGAACTAATGATTTAAAAAAGAGTAGTTCAGACCTTCCAAAAATTTAGTGAACTTTCCTGGAGAAAATACAACTTTCTGAGGCCCAGGTGCTGACTAAGCCCAAAATATTAAGCTCCAGACCTCTAAGATTATGGCAAATGCTTTTTGTCATCAGGCAGTGACAGCTTTCAGTAGGAAGCCCACAGAATAGTGTGGGTTTCCCTGTTGAGGGAATCCAGAGCATAGACACCAAAGAGAGATTAGGAGTAGGTTGCTGTAAATGTCAAACTTCATCTTATTTCAGAGATTAAGAGATCGTTAGCTGACTGTAAAAGCTGGGTTGTTTTCTGAGGGAAGAGGGAGCGGTAAGGGCTATATAGGTAGGACTGTATCTGTATTGAAGGACAGTCTGAAAAGCACAGCTCCAGTGGCTTGAAGCTATCTCCTCCAGAGCTGTTATTGGTAAAATTGCACAAGTTGGCGTGAAATCCTTCCCTAGACTTTGTTCTTGAGTGATTAATGGTCAGTTGCTTGGCGGCCTGAACTGTGAACTCCTCCAAGCTGTTCTTCACCCAACAGGTCTGGCAACCCAAGCAGGTAGTAGCTAGTGCTTGGTAACAAGGGACTGGCATTGGAAATGCACACACCAGAGTTTCTCATTAGTACTTTGAGGAAGATAATGGGGTTGTGTTGCCCTTTTATTACATCTACTCTTTTCTTTGTAATTTTTTTTAGTTTCTTCTGCAGCAGGCTGTGGTCTGAAATCTCTCTCAGCCACTGTTGAGCTGTCCCAAGTCAGTGAGTAATTTGCTGCTGAGCTGAAGCAATCTGAATACAGAGTGGACATGGTCTTTGCCTTTTTTCAAGTGATTAACAACAAAGATGAAGCCCAAAGGAATTACAGGAGAGGGGACTTGCTGTTCATGGTCACTGTGTTCTGAGATGGACACCCAGGCACAGTGAACTGAACTGAAGGTCATCAGTTTATTTCAAACTGAGTAATTTCTGCTGCTTAGCAAGTCATGAAAACCTTCATGTGTTAAGTACTAACTCCATGGGTTAACCACTCTGTACATAGAAACCGTTCTATTTTCATATCGCATCTGTTTGACTACCACTGAGTCACCTCTAGTTCAAGTCCTACATGATGATTACTGAGGCTACATGCTTTTCCATTGCTGCTATGATTTTAGTTAGCACCACGGAGTTTGGAATGTAGCCATGTAAAATCCTCACTTTGTTACACTGTGGTGGGGAATTGCGGGGGAACTGGGAAGTGAGCACATTTGCTTGAATGACTGTTGGAAAACTAGCCTCAATAGGAAAAAAAAAAAAAAGACAGCTGGGGATAACAATTAACTGGATGTAAAGCTTTGCTTTCCCGACAAGGAACATGACCCCTGTATGGCATCTGGAAGCACTTATGCTGCAGGAAGACTTACCCCTAGGGCAGAAGTTCAATTATGGGCTTTATGCATCTATGAAATACCCACTCTGTAGTCTTGTGTATTCAAAGATTATAATCATTTTTCCTTTTACCCATTGGATATGTACCAGGCTTCATTAGCAAAAAAGTGCTTCTGTTTAATGAGTTGTTTTGCACAAAGAACTGAAGCAGGTAGATCTATTCGTAGACTTTTTATTTTTTCGGCATAAAAGAATTGAGCAAAATTCACTGGCTATGCCAAGTGTTGAGAATATAGTAATCAAAAGCAACTTCCCTCACCCCCAGCATGCAGGGTGATTATATCCACTTTTATCTGTTGCTAAAGAGCTTGTACACACCTGTACACTTGCAAAACAGACAGGGCAGGGGAACTTTGCTGCTCAACCATGACACTTCAAAGACTGAATATGCAGGATACTGAACTCTGATTTAAGGTGCAAGTATGAACACAGAATAATGACATGGATCAGGGGTTTGATCATGCATGAATCTTTCTCCTGATCTGAATTCAGCTCTTGCATGGACTTACTCTAAGCCAACAGTTTAGACCTGCATGAAATAACTGGGTCTATAAAGTGTATGACAGACTGCTCTGATCAGTCAGTTATCACTTTGCCTTCAGAGGCATAAGTTGCAGCTCTCTTCCCTCCACGCTGCCTTAATAAGCTTTTTATCATGGATCAGATCTTACTTAGATCATAGGATTGAGTTTCTTCAGCCAGGATATCGTCCTGTTTCCTCATTGCTTGGAGTCTCTGTGGCTTAGTTTGGAAGAGTTGACTTAACCACTGTACACTAATAAATGTGGCTGATTTAAATCAGACAGAAGAGTAACTGCAGTTATTACCTAGGTTTAAATCTCTAACAAGCAAGCTAAACACATTCCACTAAAAATAGTTTGCTTGGCAGAGATTCAAGCTGGGGGCTCTCATAATATTTTCAGCTTATTGCATAGCACATTCATGCTGTCAAATTTAAAGCTGAGATATTCATATCATTGCTGTCCCTCTTTTATTACAGATATGGTTGTCCTGAATTTCCACTGTCTTTGCAGCTGATAGCATTCAAAACTGTCATTGTGATCTACTGGTATTTTTGCTTACTCTTTATGCTGGGGAAAATGAGCCCCTGAGATGTGTGGCCGAGGAGAATGAGAGCCCTGGTCAGCAGGGAGCAATGATGTAGGGTCTCTTTGGATGAGAGGGGTGAGTCTTTTTCTCAGCCTTGTCCCACGGTTATTCCATTGATTCCACTGGCATTGCTTGTCACCCTCTCTGGAGCGAATGAGAGGTCACTGTAGATGCATGAGCTCTGAGAATTTTCCCTGTGACTTCCAACTTCAAAGAGGTGGCCAAATTTTAATTATTTATAATGGTCCTCCTATGTTCTTTCACTTCTTTATATAATTTATGTAATTTTCCAGCTAAATGGCTGAGGGCCAATGGCTGATGGCAAAGGATGGTGCTGTGGGTGACTGACTGGGGTCTCTCTTGCTTCACTGATCAGTGGGTGATGGTGTCATTGATTTTCTTTCTTCATGACACCGCTGAGTGGATCATCCAGCTGGCCTTGACAGAAGAACAAACACAAGAACATTCTTGTCTCCATGGCACTGATACCGTGATACCATGTTTGGTATTACAGCAAACAACCTGTGTTGAAGCAGGCGTGGCACTTCGGGCTGAGAATGTAAAAGCTTATAGTCACACATGGAGTTTCTAAGAGTTCCAGGAACATGATCTCCCTCCTGTTTTTTTATTGGTGTGGGGGAGCAGAGCACCCAGGGAGGCTGCATCTGCACAGAGCGCAGCATTTCTGGGGAGGGAGAGGAGGAGGAAGGTGATGCAACAAACCATAAGGTTGTAATGAGTTTCTCTTCCTGCTTGGGAGAGAAGTGGTTTCAGCTGTACCACCAAGAAACATTGACCATGCTCTGGGTAGCCACTCAGCTTGCGGTCTCCCAGCAGAGGCTGATCAGAGATGATCACAACCTGTGAGTGGTTTAGGTGGGGAGAATAACTCTCATGAGATTGTTTCCATCTGGCTTCACAAACGTCTGTCATCTTGCAGTTGCTTCTACATAAAGCTGGGCTCAGGGCCTGAGAGCTGGCTGGAGGGTGCTGGATCAAGAAGAAGTTGCAAGAAGCTGTCTGGTTTTTGTTGTCCATCCTGGGATGGAGGGAGGTAGGATTTTTGGATAGGTTGTGTGGGAGCAGATCTTTGCAGCAGATCCTGGGATAGGGTGAAATTTGGGGTTTGTTTATGTGCTCTGAGAAAAGGATTTTGAGAGAGTCTTTTGTGCGTGAAGGGGACACACCAGCTATCTGTGAGGAAAGGCATAAAGCTAGAGAGTCTGTATGGCCACACAATAAATGCATAGAACTTCAGTGTGTTAAACCACTTTCTCTGACATAAAATAATATTATAGATGTGGGAGTTGCTTTTCTTTTGCACTTTCAGCTCTAATTTTCAGCATTTGGCTTAAACTTCCATTGCTCGCATGTGATTTGGAGGCGATGACCTGTGTGTACCACCAAAAACCAGCGCAGACTTACCATCCTAGCGTTCATTTTTGGCTTCCCATGCCAGTGGAAAAGAGAGTAAGACTGTTGGCCACTATAATTAAATGCTTTGGGACTAAAGGAATAGATGTGCTTTGTACCTCTAGCCTCAGTACATAAGGAGGCTTGGAGTCTATTTTAGAAGCAGCAATAGGATTGCAAGCAGAGTGCTTCATTCTGTGAAGTGATTGTTTTAAACCCTGACTAGATCATGGAGCATTTCATTATCTCTCTGGAGGAAAGAGTAAGTCTAGTTACTCAGAAAAATGTCAACATGTTTGTGATTACCGTTAGTAGAGGTCTCAGATGCTCTCAGCTAATTTAGTCAGAAGAGTGAGAAATCCTACTGCAAGTGGTGGTCCCACCTCTGCACTCCTCATTAGTTGTTTGTGAGCTGCTCTGTTTGGAGAAGTGCAACATCCCCTGACTCTATTTGGTATTCCTGAAAGCCACGTGGAAAGCAAGGGGACTCTTTCATCAAGTAGGTTGATAGCTTTGTAGTTTCTTGCTGCGGTGAGCTAAAGAGATGCTCTGAGTCAATAGAGCAACTTGTGGTATTGAAAGATTAAGTGACAGAGAGTCACTAAGATCACCTCTTTTTCCTCCTTCATGCGATGGCCAAATGGAATGTACTTAACAAATAGAGAGCAAAATGTGAAATACTGCCTCTGGGAGATTTTAATTAAATTCTGGCAGCTCCCAATATATATATAAAAAATTGTTCTGAAACAAAATCACCACTTTTAAAACATGTTAAATGAAATGTTTTGACTCTTCCTTAAAATATTTGCCAGTCATCTCTGGCCAAAACTAATTGTCAAATCTGAATCATTTCCATTCTCTGAAACACACTGTTTACTCAAAAGTTTGCCGTGTTCTTGGAGGAGCTTAGTAGGTTTATCATATTCATATTTATTTTGTGGCCATTCTCAAAGCTTGTAAGAATACCATTTCCCATGAGTAAGCCCTGACTAAGGAAGATATGGAGTGTTTTGTCTTCCTCATAAGCTGTTAGGAGGTAAAGTCTAAGGTAAATCCTTACATTCCTGAAGGAAAAGGGGAGCATTTTGGCTTTGGAATTTTACTTTTATCACTAACTCTTCATTTATCCAGAGCCTTATTAATTCTGCTGTCTTCAAACCATATCAAGTACTGTGTACTGGATAACAAAACAGAATGGTGAAACAGCAGGTGCCTGGTGTCAAGTAATGGGTTCCCCACAGTGCTATGACATGTCCTACCTAAGTGATAAACTGTCCTTGTTTCCAGAGTAGTTGAACATAATGCTAGTCACAGGCAGTAGCGTGAGGCATCAGGTAGACCTTCTGTGCCTTCCTAGAGCTTTTAGTTGGCCTTCTGTGCTGATTTGTGGTTTGTTGGGGTTTTGTTGTTTGTTTGGTTTTTGTAGGACTGAGTTTAGACTGTTAAACTATGCTTATGCTGCGTAATCGATCTAGGGTTCGTAACCACTCAGGTGCAGTAATGGACCCCCTGCAAAATCTGTAACAGTGATGCCATACTTGTTAGTATGGACCCCAAAACTCCCTGCAAAGACTCTTGGTTAGAGGCCAGATAGACCACTGCTGCAAACGAAATGGGAGGCAGAGCAAGCTGCTCTCGCTGGATGTCAGGGGAGTCCTGAGCCCAGTATATGAGAAGGCTATCCAGACTGCTTCACTTCTCTTGGATGCAATGTTTCCCAGTATGAATGCTCTTGACTATGAAAAAAATTATTTTAATTAAAAAGAAAAAAGTTACAGCAAATCTGATGGCAGTACATTAGAATTTTCAAATCAATGAGGCTGAGCAGCCTGGCAGTGTGTGCAGGTGAGGAAAACTAGGCTTTGCTTCTGCTGCTCTTTTCCTCCTAGACTGCATCAATTTAATTTGAGTAACAACAGGCTGACATCAGGCAGGCCAGTCATGGAGTGGGACTGCTGTCTTGCCCTGCTTGAACTCAGGAACAGAGGGAAAAGGAAAGCAGTTTGCTGATGCAGAGCACTGTGGTGTAAGTCAGTGCCTGGCTCAAACCTGTGAGAAAATGATGAAATGCAACTAGACATCCCTTCTCTTTTGTATCTTTGGAGAGAGGAAATCAATTGGAGGAAGAAAAGATTAAAAAAAACCGAATACATTGAGCTGCAGCTGAGTCTATTCCTTGGTGAAGGAGGAATCCAAACATGGCGTCTGATCTAAACCAATTAAGAAGCTAAAGAGTAAGTGGCATGGCCTGGGTTAATAAGTGCAGCGATGAAGTGTGCCCATTTATACATAATAAATTATTTTAGTTGTCTTAGCAACAGCCTGGAGATGTTATCCATCAGGGGAACAGCCTGCTTTGATGTTGTCAGGGTGACAAGCTGGCTACCTGTCTGTGTTACTGCTGATCTTCTCCACCACTGCAGTTCTTTAGCTGACTACTGTATGCTTATGCATGAGATGTTTTAAGTGCTGTCTCTTGCCTGTAGACAGAGCTTTGCTATCTCCAGCTACGGCATCCATGTCATCAGTGAGCTCCTTGAACCAGTGCTCTGTTGCCCGGTGGACTGACTTGAACTGACTCATCCAGGGCAATGTAGGAGTTCTCACTTCTGCTAGTCCTGCATGCAGTAGGAAAACTGCTCCACAACGTGCTCACCTTTACATCAGCAAATGTAAGAAACTCTTTTGAGTGAGGATAACTTAAGAAAGCTAACACAGTGTAAAAAGAACTGTGTGAACTCTGCTTCTGGAGCAAAGCTTCACAGGTCCTGTCATTAGCTCAGTGCCACCATCATCGCTCTTGAGTCTGTTCCTGCAGATGACAATCTGACTTGGTGTCTGTGAAGCATTCCTTTCAAGGCAGCCTGAACTCTTGCAGAGTCAGGCATCTTATAGGCAGGATTTCAGGTGTAAGCCCAGGGGCTCAAGGTAAGGTCAGCTCTAACCCAGAGATACAGAAAACTTGCTGCTACTGGAAGTTGTCCTTTAACCCCATCTGACAGGCAAAGTCACAATCCCCTGGCCTGTCTGCGAGCAGCTCTGAGAGAAATGATTCTTTCCTCTTGAAACCATATGGAAGCTGGTTTCCAGTGATTCTTCTCTGGTGCTTTTTGGGGTGCTTTTTTGCAAAGCAGACTGTTTAGAACACGACAGTTCTGTCAGCAAGATTTAGCCTCTGGCTCATTAGGCTGTCAAGGTTCCTAATGTCACTTGGTTATTCATTAAAACAAACACCACCCTCCCCACCCAACAAACTAGACCATCTTAGTACTGTTGAAAGCTGATATGTTAACAGTACTGGGGACTGTCAGTTTTCTAGCAAATAAATTTACACTGATGGTAGCAAAGCAGACCCTTCTGCCTTTTGTACGTCACCCCTGGTTAGCAGGCTGAGCTGCTCTGGTGGCATGGCTCAGCTGGTCATCTGGCTTCCCACTGAGACAGCCCATGGGGACCAGTTATGCATGTGGTGGGAGCTTCTGCTGGGATTGCTGACCATTAGTGATAGAAACACAGCTACTAAGTTGTAACAGCTGTCAGATCCATTTCTAATTGTGGTGACGGGCAGGTATATAGTTGTGCATTAGTGCAATGAACTGAATTTAAATGTGTACCCTAGGGCTGAAAGCTATGTTAGTGACCTGGGTTGCCCTGATTCTAATTCTGTTTGTTTCTGTCTCTCTTATTCCTGTCATTAGGCCAAGATGACGTAGCCAAAGCTGGGGAGGGAGGCAGAGATCAATCAATACATAAAAATCTATATTTCTACTGGGGAAGAAAAGAAGCAAAATTCACAAGTCTGATGATCCTTTCTCTAGCAAATGGACTCAAATTGTTAGAGGAAAAAGATGTTTGATACCATTCTAGTTAAACACTGGGTGTTCTTGAGTTTGAAAGATCTAGAGGAGTGCAAGTAGATATCTCCTTATTTCAAAGTTTTATCTAGTCAGTGTATGAATCTCAGACTTCACAGAGCAAAATATGAGGCTATGTCCTCAGAGTGGAAAATCATTTTAATTGGTAACTTAGTTTTTCAGTAACAAAGCTTTAGGTGTCTGGAAAAGCAATGATGAGGGAAGAAAAAACGCTGTGGGTTACAGATGATATCTGATAGGTAGGAATGCTTATCTACAGAAGCGAGTGTTAGATGCTAGAAATGCTGAAAGCATTTTAGTAAGTTTAGTAAGTGCCTTCATTGTCAGACAACACATGGGCTGAATGCCGCCTGACTACAGATAGATCCACATCCCTGGGAGATGGAGAACCTGGCATTGTGTAAGCTCTGTTGATAACATGGTTTGCTGAACCATTGATCTGTTACTGTGTCTTCCATACAGTCTTACTTAAACCCTGAAGTTCTGGGGCCTGAGCTGTGGGCCCTGAGCTGAAGTTGACCTGTGAATGAGTCACAACCTAGCAGAATGTTTTGTTTTCCCGATTGGTTTCATGTTCCAGAGGCAGAACCTGGCCCACCTGTGGCTCTGTGGCCCTGCCCTCAGCCAGGTGGTTGTGGCTGGGGTGGTGAGTGAGGCCAGGATTATATCAACCAGGAGCTAATTGGCCAGAGGTGCTTCCTGTTGGGTGTGGCTTCTGTTGGGGCTGGTTGCATCTTGCTGAACTCTCTGGGTGGTGTCCTTCCATGTGAAGGCCTGTGTGATCATGCAACTGATGGCAGCATAAAATTATAGGCTGAACTGGCACAACATCATGCCCCACTACATGGGGTTATTGTGGCCAAAGATAATAAAGGATAAAAAATATAAAAGAATCGTAAACTGATTTTTTTTAGAATCTAGACCACAATGCTATTTTTAAGTCCCTGGCCAGGGGTAGGGGGGTAAACAATATGATGACATTTTACATTGCACATACATGTTTGTATTTCACACACATATTCACACTGTACTTGAGAAAGACACCCCTAGTAGTTTCTAACTCATGCTTCAGTACATATTGACACTGGGGGCAATACACTGATTAGGGAGCTGAATGGGTTTACTGATGTCTAAAGCCAAGTACCAGCATGTCGCAAGTGAAAAAAACTAGCTTAAATGGTGAACATTAACAGGCAGCAGATAAATGACTATATGTGTGTGCATGCACATTTAAAATTAAATTTCTGAACCCTCAAGTAACAATGATCAATATCATGATGCTACAGACGGATCTATTTCTTCAAAATACATACTAAATCCTGCATATTCCATATATACACACACACTAACATATGCATCTCCCCTGCATATTAAATATACTTTAAAAAACCTAGTTGGTATTAACATTCTGAGGAAGTCTTATAAGCAACAGACTACTATTGCAATACCCCTTCATCCTGCATCAAGAACAGGGATAGCTTTAATGAGTTCTTATTGAGGTTTAGGTTCAATCCACCAGACCTACAACAGATGCTCTCTGTTAACCCCTCTTCCCCGTCCCCAAACAGAGGAAGAGAAAGAGGAGAATGGAGAGAGACTCCTGAATGGGA